>WSZQ02156540.1:2069-33069 GCA_019419845.2 Weissflogia rhopalogaster | reverse complement strand
CGCCATTTGCCCAGGTCTGACCTAGACTATATCATTTCAATGAATGGTTCCAAATTCCAATTAAATAACAAGTAAAATGATGAAAATCCATTGGGCCATTGAAGATAAATATTTATCGATATCGACGATATGATTCTGAAAGTCCTGCCGAATAACAGATATGGCAGAATGATGCTAGAATAGCTGATGCTGGAACGCTCACATTGAGAAAATGGACACCACAAGGATTGTTAAAATAGCTAGAGATGAATCCTCAAGAGGGAGAAGGTCACCTGGAAGACCAAGAAGACGATGGAACAAGTACTTCAAGGAAGCGAACCAAAGTGAAACAAGAACAATGCCTATTTAATGAGAAGAAGCACATTCATAACCACGCTTCTTCCATTTATCGAATCCCTATATGCACTTGATTCTGAATGCCGAAATAAGAAAGTCCGGCCGAATAACAGATATGGCATAATAATGCTAGAACAGCTGATGCTGGAACGCTCACATTGAGAAAATGGACACCACAAGGATTGTTAAAATAGCCAGAGATGAATCCTCAAGAGGGAGAAGGTCACCTGGAAGACCAAGAAGACGATGGAACAAGTACTTCAACAAAGCGAACCAAAATGAAACAAGAACAATGCCTATTTAATGAGAAGAAGCACATTCATAGCCACGCTTCTTCCATTTATGGCATCCCTATCTGCACTTGATTCTTCAAAAATTCCAATGAAATGTTATTAACAGAGAAATATTTAACAACACGTAGTAAATAAAAAGAATACGAATACCTTCATACCTGCTCCAGTAAACTAATTACTTATAAGAATTCATACTCAAAAGCGTTAACATTAAATATTTAGTAGTTCATAGGTAATGCTCAAAACCCCGTAGAAAAAGACATTACTACCAAGATGGCCGCATGGGCATAGACAAACAGTAATATCCTTTGTTGAAAATATTTAACTGCGTGCAGGAAAATCCAAAAGTATGAAATTTAAACAAGTGAGGGAGGTTTAAGCGCTTGCGTTTGGCTTTCCATCATTTCGAGAGTTTGCAGAGGCGTTTGTTGGCCGTGCGGTTATGTGCGCAAATTCATTTCGATATTTGGCTGCGAATATGTTGCTCGACATAGAGCAAATAATAACGTTTGAAATTAACGTTTTATAATGTTTTGTGGTGGTGGGCGCGAGCAGTGCGAGGCAGGGACGCGAGTGGCAACATTCGGCGCGGGCTGTACGCGCTGTGCCCGCCGGCGGCGGTGGCGGCTGGGTGGCGGTGCCGTGGTGGTACAGTCGGTGGGGTGGTGGTGGTCGGAATGGGTTCGGTACCGGGGTTTGCGTTGGCTCTGGCGTGCTGTACGCCCGCGGGCGATTCGTTCGGGTCGGCTGTGGCGCGGTGCGGCGTGGCGTGGCGGCGTGGAGCGGAGCAGTTCGCCCGACGGCGATGGCGCCCCGGGCGAATCCGGCCGACCTCATTTCGCGTTTCATAATTTCGCAAGAGTCCCTCCAGCGGTGCATCCGTCTCTATCTACCTCTAGTTGTGTATTGCGCCCGCCCGGCGTATCGCCTTCGACATAAAGTTGAAACTGCGCGCGATTTCTATAATTTTACCCGCTCCCATGCCAGGCCAAATCAACCACCTCCTGCTGCCTGGTTGAAGGTACTCCGAATAATTCAATACATGTCCCTGTGGTGAATTCTTTTCTTCGGCCTCCGTCAGTTTTGACAGGTTGCAATTGTGAGACTAATAATTGGTTACATATTTTGTGATTAAAGCGAGTAGAACTTGATATAAAAGATAAAAATTGTAGCGCGAACCCCGTTAACCTATTGTTATTTTGAATGACTGGAACGAAATTACCACTGAAATATCGAGATGAACATTAATTGAAAGAGATAATGAATTGTCTATGGCCGGGTTTGAATCGGCAACCTCACAGTACTTGTTTGTAACGAATTACATTACTACTTGTATTGTTCTTATCAAACAACTAAAGGAATCATCAAGAAGATACTGAAATGTGCACATTGTAGAACAAGTCTAATAATTGGTTAGGTATATTGACATTTACGGGACTAACACACGATATAAACGCTTTTATACAAGATTAAGCCCCAGCCCCGTTCACTTATTGATATTTTAAATGACCGAAACGAAGCTATCTTTGGCATATCACTGATAGTCAGTTACAGCTATCAAACCCCAATGGCATTAATTGAAAGATAAAATGAAATTGCCCTTGACCGGATTTGAACCGGCAACGTCTCACTACTTATTGACTAACTTATTGTTCTCGTTGAACTACTGATGAAAACGAAATACGGCTATAAATAATATTACCAAAATTTACCAATATTTTTAACAACCAGGGGTTCACAAGATTATAACCAGTACATACATAACTGCATGGCCACGGTACATTCGCACCACATTCATGACACATATTAGGTTAGCGTTCGATGCCGTTGGAATAGCTTGCGTTTTGTTCGACTGGATTGGGCACCTGAGTGGGACGGGCCCCGATGCGCCGTTGCGGTTTTGAATGCAGCTAATGGCATTCAGGAACAGAGAGGCCCATGCCATGCGATTGAAGTACGCGCGCATCACAGGTGAGCAGCGCACCAGTACCAGCGGTGGCGACGGCGTTTGCGCTGAGTGAATGGTTCGCGGGAATAGTATAATGCAGTTCTTGACGAGGCAAATCCCCGAGGAACCGTTGAAACATCGCCGGAAGTTAAACGCTGTGGAGCGCGCCCGTGCTTCGTGTATATTGTACACAAGCAACATTATGCTCGCGTTGCGCGCGCGAAGTCGATACCTGGTGAGGTGGATGGTTAGTGTATGTATATCAGTTGCCCCAACGGAGCTGAAGCCACACACAAAAAAGCGTTTCACCCCAAGCCTCTCGCTAAGGAATATGTTTATATTTATGTTAAATTTTCCCTATCAGACCGCAAACTTTTCTCTGCAGCTCTTTCATCTTCATTTTTAATACACTTTTGCCCACTCTGATATAAACAGTAAAGTTTTTAAATCTAAACCCTTAAAAATCGGTAAGCAGTTAACATAAAGTTGTTTTTGCCTACTTTATAAATCGATACAGAAAGAAATAAAAAACATATAAAAGTCTAAATGAAAATGTCTACTAACCAACTCGAGTGGCGCCCGACGTTATACATGCATTGTGCGCGCATATCGCAGATCATCTAGTATTTCCAAGATAAAACAATAAACGTGTTGCGACATAATTTTCCTTAGTATCAGAATGTGCTACGACATTCCATAAATCTCGAGGTGGAACATTCAATGAAGTAGTTTATGACTTATTCTTTACTTATTATTGAATGTTTCTCTGTCACTAGTTACCAGAACTGAACGACTAGTACTATGAACAGTTCTTCAATTCTGGTAACTCGAAGAAGACAATCATAACAGACATTTAATTTTATAGCGAAATTTATAAGCCTATTGTCTCATAGTCAGTCTCAAAATAAATCATAGTAATTATTGATGTATCTAATCTTGGACATAATGTTTAACTAATAAGTATAGTTTTAGTTTGTGAGGTCAAAAACACACTGGACTTCTTTTACAAAATGTCACATCTAACCGAATATTTAAATGTAATGTTAAATAGTAAACTGTTCATTTTCCAATAGAAAAATGTTTGTTTGAATAACTTCCTGCAATATTACCTATGACTAAGTACTTGCAACTTATCACATAATTGACAATTACGCTTGCGCAAATTATTGTCTTGTTTGTCGTCGAACCTTCCCAAGAAGGTGATTTTTACAAACTGCAGGTGTTGGCGTTTGGTCGGTATAAACAGGGCTATCGCTCTTATATGTGTGTATATTGTAAGAAAAAGAGGGAGCATGAGAGAGAGAGAGAGAAAGGAATGAGTACACACACGTACATACGCGCGCGCCCGCAGGATTATTAACCCACTGAAAACACGGGGAACAAAAAGAAGTGGTTGGTGGTGAGGTCGGTTGGGACGCGACGTGACTGGCGAGAAAGAGGTGCGCACCGACGAACACTGTGGTTGGTGGCTTTAGGCGCAGCCGGTGAGCATTCAATCCGAGCTTGTGCATGCGACGACGATGGCGACGACTCTGCGGCCGACGGATATACGGATGTGTAAGGATTTTCTACACCTCACGCGATGTGAATTGCGTCAGGAATGTAAATATTCATTCATTCGCATTCTCAGTTAAAGGGATTTACATGAACCTTGAGACCATTGTTGGTAGTTTAGAAATTATTTTGGTCATGAGATTAATGACGAATTTAGAATCATAACAAATATGTTTTATAGACTACATACCAGAAATGGATAACCTATGACCTGAAATACATCGAGGGACAAATTTCCCCTTCTGAGGTCACGGCTCATCAAACGGGAGAGGTACATTTGTGCCCCACGAGCAACTCTAATATAATTGCTATGCATTTGTGGATTTTTGATCGACTGTGTGGTGATCAACCCACCGTTCTATTTGTTATTTCTCTCCACTTCTCCCTGTCACCAACTAGGTAACTACATTGTCTAACACCTAAGTTTATCAGGTCAACCTCAACTTCCTTCATCCATGTATTAGTTGGTCTTCCATTTTTTCTCCTTCTTGTTGGTTACTATTCCCCGATGTTTCTTACAAATGCAGTTTCATCTTTCCTATATATGAGTCCGAGCCATTGCATTCTTCTGGATTCTTCTCCAGTTCATTGCCAATATATATTCGTATTTGTCCATCCTTCGAGCAACTACTACCAAAAATATGTAGGATCTTTGACCCATGTCTCAAAATGATTCGACATCTTGGTATAGATCGCTCTGAAGGACCAAAGTTGATAATCTGTTAGTAGTCAGTCAAAGAGTAGCAGTTCCTAAAGAGACCTATTGATAAAATTGAGTTTTACTGCCTAGCTGTCGCGTAACTCAGGACACGTTTCCAAAGATATATGTATAAAGATAATTTAAAGTAATTTCCGTCCGATCCTGGACCGTGGAGCTGTGACCGTTACGCTGAGAAGCGGTTTAACCCTCCGTAAAGAAGTTATCACTTCAAATATGTTCTTCGAATGTATTCGTTTTTATCCCATCAAGAAGTGTGTCTAAGTACCTTCGTTTGTTCATATGTTCCTGAAGTAGTTCATTGCATCGTTGCAAGTTATTTCTAATGCACTTCGTGTCGCGTTCGATATAAAAACGGCCTTACCATATCCATGTGGCTGGTGTACACGACGAGAGTGTAGCGGCGCTGGTTGTGGCGCCCGGAGTGGCGGAGAGGAAGGACCACGGACGCTGGTTGCTGCCGGAGTCGAGAGGGTCCCGCCGCTGATGCCGGCTTAGTACCGTCGCTGTTCTCCGATCGACAGGTCGCGCCGAAGCGCGTTGCTACTTCTTCGCAATACTTTGAGCGCTAAACTATCGCTATAAAAATTCTCTACCAATCATTCTTCGTGACAACCGAATAAAGCTACCCAGAAGTCAATTCGAAAACTCATAATTAACTTCGCATCGAAATCCTTCAAAAGAAAGATTGTAAAATTTCGTTGCGGTTTTGGAATCAAGTAGGCAGACATCGCGTCATTTTATTTGAATTCCTTTTGGAGTGTCCGGTGTTCTTTGGTCGTTACCAAAATTTCAGCCATCGTGGAGAATCGTGGACCAGTCGGTGCATTGGAGCCATCGTGCCCCAAAAGGTAACTCATTATTTTTACCTTCATAATAAACCCTCCAATATTAAAATCTAAATATATTGATATTAAACTTTTTCAAAATAACTTTAACACACTCAAAGAAATAAATTAAGATTCTTTGGCCATTCGGGTAGTGTGGCAAATTCTTGCAATTAATTCAAGCGTAAAAGAACGCCAAGACGCCGTTGCCTGGTTACGGAGCACATGACAGCGGTTGAAGTTACACGCGAATGCCGCGCATTCTTGACGTGTTTACACGAATATGTTGCTAATCTTTCAAATGTCACCAGCTTTCATTGCTTCAGTGTTAATCTATCGATGATTGAAGTGTAGCATGATGATGTCGATAAAATGTCCGTGATGGAAGAAATTTATTCCACTATTTTCAAAAATATGTTCGGTCATTATAATTTATATGGTGCTATCGCAAAAATAAGCGGCACTTTTATGATTTATTTTTATTAAAATTTTAACATTCTTGACATGAAATTTTGAGAATTTATAATTTATAACAACGATGTGAATATTTGTATTAAAATTGTTATATGCTAAATTGTCTAACATGGGTTTTAGAAAGTGGTCAGTTCATTTGGTTATATGGTCATTTTCGCTTGTATTTTATATAAACCAAATGACCAAACTTTTTAAAAATGTTAGTTGTAATTATTCATTATAGGTTATTGTCAAATGAAATAAATTTTTGACTTATGAAAGTTTTAAAACTGGTTAAATGCAAATTTGTTGTTATTATTGCAATATTTGCATATATTTTATTACATGTTATGCTCAACGATCTCATATTCCTCCAGCTTTTATATTTTTTTCAATTTTCGTACCAACTCTTTTTTCGTTCTCACACTTTTCAATGTGTTGATATCAACTAATGACACTGTACTCTTGATTAGCAATGTCTCAGGGCTCCTCACTACGAATGTTAATATGAAATAAGTCCGTGAGTTTGTTATTACCTGCGTGTGCACGCCGCTTCGCTGCCAGCACCTGCGTCCTACGTAACGCATGCGCGTGTCATGCGTTGTGGGCTGATGAGCCTGCGCGTAACTTGTAAATGTTTATAGAAAACGGCGATACCAGAAAAGTAAATGTACTCATTATTATTTTCACATCTAAAAGACGTAGAAAAACTGTAGGGTGCAACTCGCATGCAATGCACATTGTTTGCAATATACTATTTTTTATGATTAGAGTATTTCAATGTTTTAATTATTCGTGTAATTCTGAAGAAATATTGTTTTCGATCTCCCACAAATCATCATTACCTGTTGCAAACTGATATATACACGTATCAATTCGTTCAAATCATTCAATCAAAACTAACCTTATAACCGTTTTAACATATGAAAAGAATGCTGTAATAATATAAATGTTGGTCTGGGGCTCAAACTTCAATGTCATATCAAATTATAATGCTTAATTTTAGGATTCATTGATGTAAAAGTTTTTGACACCCCTAAAAGTACCTGTAGCAATTAACATCCAAAGGTATCAAAAAATATCTTTTGCCTTTTTGGGCTCTGACTTTCAAAAAACGCGATTTGCCCCCGGTCCGTTGCCAAATACGACAGATCGAGATTTCATTGTATAATGATGAATCCATTGCCCAACACATTTTATACTACTGCAATGGATCAAAAGAAGTCAGACGTTTCTTTTACATAAACATTGTTACAACCACAGAAAATTGTAAAAACAATGTGCGAATCTGTCAATGCCCATAGGTCCCATATGTCTAGGACATGTATCGATACTCTCCGTAAGTACGATATATTACCGTATTTGCGATGTTATTACAACTCGCATGACTTGGGCATGCATACACATCCGCATGGTGAACGAAACGCGAACACACACCACACAGAGATGCGCGGGGCCAAACGGCAAGCTCTAGCTGACAGCGGACGCCCACGGGGCGCGACTGCTTGTGCAACGCTTTCGCGTAAACTCCGGTGCAACTCTCGCGCGCGCCACTTGTTCGACGAACATCATAATGTGCACAAACGTGCACAAGCCTCCGCCTCACCGGCAGCCGTCCGTCCAATATGTTCAACAAATTGCACCCCTCAGCTGCTGTTGCTGCGGGTAGCCCGTCTAGCCGCCGTGTTTACCGCGTTTATTAGACGAAAGTCTGCCGACAAGCGTCGCCGCGATGAGTTTCCAACTCAACCAGACAGGATGAGCGACGCATACGACACGAGGAATATTCGACTAAAGTCTACAATGCGATATAACAGCTAAATACTTGCAGCCTATATTCGTATATTCGATTTTGTATAATTCTTTGGGATATGTCCCAGTAATTGATTCTGTGCTGCTAGGATCAATTTCGGTGTAGTTTTTTTTTTGAAGGAAAGTCCTTTTGGAGCTAAAAATTGTTTCTTTTTACATAATTCATGGTGGGTGTACTGATGAAATTTTATTTATGATGTCTATTTATTTGAAATTATATCGGGAATGGAAAGGATTAAATATCCAAAACTCTGGGGACTTTTGAATGAAAATCTGGTCAACTTTGATGACGACAAGAAATGACACGCCGCTGAGTCGGTGAGGAGCATGGTCAACGAGTTACTTCTTTTCGGTATGCGGACTGCAGTAATACCCCCGGGGCGACTAATCAGTCCTGCAGCCAAGCAGGGGCAGGCGCGGCGGTCGGCGCGCGGCAGATGGCATGCAGGCGGGCAGTAACATAAACAGGAATAATGCGCGACAGAAGCGAGGCAAAACTCGACGGCGATTTCTCTCGGCGGCGCGGTATGTTCGATCACCGCACCACACATGCATTTCGTAGCGATTGACGAAGAATAGACTGCCACGTAAGGATCATCTCTCGAGCGTGTGCCGCCGCCTGGCTGCATTCAAGGACTGCGAAGGCGCAATCGACAGACGGATTGAAAGGATAACTGTCTCTCTCGGCCGCGCAGAAAGAAAGCTTGTTCAAGTGCAGCGCAACCAACGCAACGGGTTGCTTTAGCACTTCGTCATCGCACATGTTCGTAATGATGTCGGTACGGATGACGTAAAGATGAAACGGTTCAAGACAGTCTACCGTTCTGCTGGCGCGTTTTTGCTGGAATGGGCAGATACTGAATGATAATGGCTTGAATCTATGCAATTTGATTTGAGCTTGTCTTCGGTTATGTGTGGCCGTAGTTCCCGTTGTTAAGCTTTTCATTTTTGCTATGCATGGGAAAATGTGCACGTTGATGATTTAATGACAATCTTTCCCATGTACTAACTTGTTGATTCTGTTTTAAATGGTAGAAAATCGCAGCGAAAATAACAATGATAAATGACACTACTATATTTGATGTTCACAATTGCAAATTGCAAAATAGCTCAATTTAATTTAGTTATTATTTTCTATTAGTGATGTTTTATATGTATATTGTTGATTCAAAGTTGCAAACGTCCTTTTTTTCAGGACTTCAGGACTTTCAGAACTATATTAGAATTGATATCGATATATCGAGTGAGATATATCTATGTTTTCTCTCTTTACATCGATATATTCGATAATTATCGATATCGAAAAATCGATATATTTTAAAAATTTTGGCATATCAATTATGTACCGATTCTATCCAGTGTATATTCTAACGATTTCGATATAATTTCGATATCAATAATTATCGAAAATTCAAACTTTGTCAAATATTGACATGCTTGCAAAGTATCGATTCACAACAATGTCCGACGATGATGTAAGAACTATTTTGTTCGTAAATAAATTATCGATATAGAAATAATCGATATATTCCTTAAAATATTGACATTTCATCTCGGTATCGATTCTACCCAATGCACGACAAAATATTGTAAAGATTTCGATATAATTTCGATAGTATTAATTACAGAAAATTCAAAATTTGTCAAATATTGACATGCATAGAAAGCACCGCTTCCCAACAATGTCCGACGATGAAATATCAACTAGTTTTCTCGTGACGTTGTTAAATTAAGCAATTTTTCCTAGGGAAAGCGCACCTCGAAGCACACCATCAATCGTCGTCAAATATTGCTTATATGCAGCATGCGCATCGAGGATTACGATGCGCTGTGGTTGTATAATGTTTAATGCATCATCTGTCAGTCGCACTCGTGGTGCATGATCGCACCGCAATATAGAATGCGAGCGTACGAAAATAAATTCGAGCGATTCTCTCGCCGCGCATGCATGCATAAAATTGACGGTTCGCATTGCGCGGCGCGTGTTCATTGTCAAAAATCGTGCTCCGCGTATGACTCGACGAAAATTCGTAATTCGTGAATGTGTGCTGTGCCATGTGCATGCCCACAACATAAGCGCACAAGAAAATGCGCGTAAATGAGTTGAGTGTTTGCCGGAGATTGCGATGATTATGATAAATTTGCCCGCGTATGGTTGGCATTATTTTCCCATGGTCTTGCTGTTTGCGTGGTAAATTAAGGGATGTCGGTGATGAAATCCACTATGTCCTATTTATTCAATCATCAACAAATGCATGATATTTAAATTTGTCGTTTATCATTACCATAACAGTAATATTAAAATAAAATCATTTATAAAATATACAAAGCATTTTCAAAAATATCGTATTTTTCGATAATTATCGAAATTTTACCGAAGTATGTGGAATATTTTGATAATAAGTTGATTATTATGAACAGGTACTGAGTTAATATCAATTTTCAAAAACATCGATTTTTCGATATTTATCGATATTGAAATTATATCGATAATTATATCGAAATCTATAAAAAATGAACCGAAGATAAGTCAAAATTTTCGTAATTTTTACATATAAAACGTAAATATCGGTATGTATCGATTATTTATCGATATTATGACTTTGATATTTTTAACAAACCTACATGATAAGTTATGGTATGATCAGGCCATTATTGGTACAGTAAGATGTTCCCCGGGACATGTTATGAAAATTGACAATTTTCACCGGCATGCATTGCGGCATGCGTTTGTTTATTAATGCCGCCATTTTTATCACTTTAATGAAGCGCCGCGAGCGCATCTACGACACCGTCGCGCCACGACGACCGATGCTCGTGATCGACCGTCCATCAGCGTGACCGGCAATCGCCCTCCGGGACACAAAACTGAAAATATTCCCATGACGGGCATGGTGGATTTTTCCTCCACGTACCGCGGCCGTATTATTAACGACGATGCGGCGCACACAGTCGCCGATGGCGAACGCATTTGCCCCGTGAAATGTGTGTTGATTCTTATAGATTTATCTCAATCACAACACATTGTGAGTGTGATTTATATAAGCAATCGGCGTGCGCGTTCCTTCGTCCGTTGAGATTACACTAAGATTTCGCGTTTATCTGGAAATCAAATAACCAATAATTCGGTTCTATTGATTCTACACGCGGTCGAGTTGAAATTTGATCTGATCTAGGAGTTTCATGATCAATTAATTTTAGGAAATCTTATAATTCCTGGAATGTTATATAATTAGATTGAGGATATTTAGATTTAATATAGTTAAGGTAAGATCAGATCAGTGGGTTAGGGTAACAAGTAAAAGAAAAACATATTTTAATTGAGCTGTACTAACAACAGGAGTATCTCAATTGTCCGTGTCATATTTGCATGAACATTTTTGCCCGTGTACGACGTACATGGAAAAAATATATATAAAAAAACAAGTTTGAGGAAAAGACTTGAACCCGTAACTCTTAGGGCCACCGACTAACACGTTGATATCCTTATGTAATACCTTATTTAATTTGTGCCAAAACTTGGAAAAAATTGAACAAACTGCTCAAAACGG
Organism: Weissflogia rhopalogaster; assembly: GCA_019419845.2. Lineage (NCBI taxonomy): Eukaryota > Metazoa > Arthropoda > Insecta > Coleoptera > Staphylinidae > Weissflogia > Weissflogia rhopalogaster. The sequence goes on along the minus strand of WSZQ02156540.1, from coordinate 21,577 downwards.
CGAAGAATTCCGTTAACACAGGTTATTTCATTAATTAAGGAGACTGATAAGATTGTCGCCTATACGAAGAAAAAAAGAGCGGGAAGAAACAAAGCAGGTACCGCGTGTATCGTGGGATAATCTTTTATATCTTGAGTGCGATTAACAAAATCGCGTTTTCAAGACCGCGTTAAGCGTGGATTACCTGTACCTATTGATTCTACATGCCGGCGATTTGACATTTGAGCTGATGTTAGCTTTTCATGATTCATTAATTTAAATGATTCCTATAATTCTCAAGGAAGGCATAGAATTAGATTGTATATATTTAGATTTAATACACTTAAGGTAAGATCAGGTCATTCGAATGACGTGAAGTGAAAGAGAGGTGGTAGAAACATATTTTAGTTAAGTTGTACTAACAAGGGTAGTATCCCAATGGTCCGCTTCAGATTTGCATGAAAATTTTGCACGTGTAATACATACATTGATCAAATTAAAAAAAAACAAATGGCATGAGCAACTTTTCATTTTTGATAGTTTACTTTATTAATTCCGTAGACTTAATTTCATTCAGAGATATTAAAGTTGTTAAAAAAACAAAATAAAGCATTAAAACCTTCACTATCAATTTTACTCATAACGCAAGTTGAATCATTTGTATTAATAGGATCGGTTCGATCAACTATTACCTGAAAATTAAAATATAATTTAATTATAAATGAAAATTCGAAACGATGGTCCAATCTAAATTCGAAATCAATTAATAATATGCAACCAATTGGAATATAGATAATTAGTCCGGATGAATTATTTACATTCAATAATGTGTCGAACTTTGTGCGCATTCGCGGGTGGGTGAAGGGGGAGTATAGTGTGCAGCCCTCGGTCCTAAGAGTTGACACACGGCTGCATCGCCAATGGCTGCCTGGTCACGTGAAATTTCGCATTATATTTACGGCGCATAATTAATAAACATGTAAATAATTCATTATTTGCCTACGTTCACATTACCATCCTAGAGTTTTGCGCGAAATTAGCGCGCATTATTGGCATACGTTGCATAGTCAATGTAATCGTTTGATTTCGAAATTGGACATTTATTTATTATTCGCGTTTGCAATTCCGAAATAAGCGCAATTCTTAGGTAAATATAAAGTGCACCAATCTAAATTCGCAATTATCATGAATTAAAGATGAGCGTTAATTGAATTTGTGGCAAGTATGTTTTTCTGTATTGTTTCCAAACCAGTCGAACCATCCGAACCAGCAAAACTCGGACGAAAATTCGTATGAAGATTTAACCTCATTCGTCTATGACAGGTAATAAAGCAGCCCACGCCTGACATAACCAAGCACATGAGAGTTTGCTAACATTTACGGATAAGTCGATTGTATTTTCTTCCAGCTGCAGGCGATAAACGCCACTTCAATAATATTCTTGTTACTTGCACGCTTATGGGATAGGATTAACTTTGACAGCCTCTCAGCCTAATTATTTAAGCCGCCCAATCTTATTATAATTTGTAATTCATATTGATTTTATGTACGCCCAACGCCTCCACACTCAGAAAAACAACGATGATCGATGATTGCACGTTGCGATTGATATTATGCGTATTGATATAAGGGGGCTTCTTTTTAGCTTGTATTCGACAGTGGAACAGTTGCAATTATAGAACTGAATTATTTTTCGGCTTTTGCAATTATTGACCTCGGTGGTAAGGCCGTGGGCTGGAAATACACACAACCCGAAATACATTATATGTCGACTTTATAGCAAGTACCTTTGTTTGGAATCGTCGACGATCGCCACAGCTTAGTACCCAGTTTGGTAATGGTATGTGGGATGAGGTGTAATTACCTGACGATATCTACAATCAGAACCATCGGCGTTCTTCGGCTGGCACATGCCGGTCCCAAAATGCGCCATACTCGTTGGGCTCTTATACGTCGGATATTAAATAGATTGATAAATTGATAGATGTGTAGAAATGTTGACTCTCAGATTCCTTGCAGTTTGCTCTAGGGCTTAAAATGTTAATTCAATTTGGGAGTTAAAAATTGCAATGGAATTCACCAAAATTTATCTCAGAGAAGTACAAAAAGTGACCACTTGATCTCCCCACTCAACAAGCGGCTTCGGCGCCGTCCGCAAACTCCTGATTTCGCGGTAAAAACGCGAACGAAGGTTGGGCGATTCGGTCCCCGGAAAAAAACCCATTTGCACAAAAAGTTCAGAGCAAGAGTACCATCAGTAGCGAGACCGGATTGGGCCAGGTGAAAGTTACTTTTCCCTTACACCACTTGTTGAATAAAACAAACTAGTGATTATTGACTATAATACATCAAAATGGAATATAAATAGAGCTGCAGCTACCTGCAGAGCAAAACGGAAACTTAAGTGTGATAATCGGTCGAAGGACAATCGGGATAACCTTTCTTGATAAGTTTACATCTCGACATCGAAATAAATAGCTGACACACTAACTAAATAGATGCGTTATTGGACAATCATTCCAATTACAATGTGGCCAAAACTTGTGACCTTCACAAACTTTGAGTAGCTAAACCATGGGAGTTAGAACTAAAATTTACGTGTAAATCTAAATGGGCCTAAAAACCAGCCAAAATTACACGTAAATTTGAGTTCGAACTCCCATGGTTTAGCTACTACTTTGTAAATTTAAATTTTTGGTTCTTCTGATTCTGATTCCCTGACTATTAAAACAGACAAATGGAGTTTGTATCTACATTCAATTACATTTTAATGTGATAAGTCTAATTATAATTAAAAACATCTTTTTCTTTTGAAGAAGAATGAAATAGTTATACCTATGAGAAAACCCCTTAAACATTTCATCATAATTTATATACACTACAGAAAATATGGTTAAATTCCAGATATATCAAATTAACACAAGACCAACAAGGAACAGGTAAATGAATGAACAATAGAATTCTTGGACAACGCGGAAACCATATGAAAACTATCAAAATGCAAATACGAGTGAGGCGGGAACCTGGAATTAACCGGCAAAGCAAAGCGATAGAAGCACAATTATGCTAATTGAAGAAAAGTACCGCGCAGTGATGGCGTAGCGAGTCAAGTTATCATTAAAGGAAGTCGCATCGGTCGTATTTGAAGGGCACAGAGTCGTTGCGGAATAAAGACTGGCGTGTGGTGCGCGGGGGTTGGCTCTCTCGCCCGCGCACCGAAGGTATATATTTGCACAAGCTAATTGAAAACCTAAATTTGTGCGCGAGATATCCATTCTGCGGCACACATACGCGAAAGTGTGCTTGTGTGGCAAGTAGTGGTAAACGTACTATTTCATTCTTTGCGCCGAGTGTCGAGTCCTAGAGCTTAGCCAGCAAGTGCATTTAAGCATGGTAATACACTAGCGGGAGCGCACATCCCGCAGCTAAATAACCCAAACCCTTGGCGCCGGCAAACCCCCGGCCTGGCCCTGGACGCGCCCGGCCTCACCCTGCACTTCAAGCGCTATCCCTCCTTTCTCTTCGGCCGCTTACGGCCGCCGAGTGCGCGCCGCATATAGTCAAGCGAGCTAATATTTATTTTGCCGAAACGACTCTTTGAATTTATAATACGGCCTTCTTTTCGCTTTGTTTCATTCGCATTCTGCTGTGCGCGTGGCGCAGTCCTCTAGTTTAGTTTAGGCCGTGTTTAACCCTTTGCTTGATTTCTTTGGAGCACGACCGACATTGGTATAGTCTGGCTTATGGGCCATAAACCTGGCCTACTATTGTCTTTGGTATACAAGGGAGATGATAGAATGGATTATTACGTTTTAATTATCTTTTTATGTAATTTATTATTTGTAAAGGTAAATATAGGAGTATGGTCTCATTTTAGTCACTTTTATTGGCAGTTATTGGCGTTATCATGATATAATTTTCTTTGGTTGTGATTTTCAAGTATGTGAAATTCCAATAAGATGGATTCTTATACATATATTTATTATCTGGGATCTAATCTTCTAAAAATCGGAAAATAAACAAAACCCGCAACCTGGTGATACTGTTTTCTGCCTTACCTTTCTGCTGTAAACCAACTCGCTTGGCATGCTAACGTGACTATCTGTATGCATGCCAAACGAGTTTCTAAATCCCAAGAAGATCAAACCTTATGAAAATCGGAAATTAACGCACAGTAAAAATACGAACACTATATAAAAGTGTGATTTCAAAACTTCTTATATCTATTTTTAATTATAAAATTATTAAAACCAAAGAAAAACAGTCCGTTCCTAATTTTGCAACATTAATCGAGACTTTCATTGTAGGAATCAACACAGAAATTAAGCTGTTAATGCTAATTAACCAAAGAACATGAGTAGAACTGAAATATTAAATGTTTCACATCAGCATCATTGCCAGAATTGTAATGATCTATTCTCATATACCTGTTCACTTTAATAGATCTAAAGAAGACCGAAAAATGAACCAATATTTTCCTAAACACTTTCAACAATCATGTTATGAAAGTACACATAATTAAGCAATAAAAGCAAGCCATAAGAGCAGAAAATCTTGTAAGTTAATTATTCCCACACCAAAGATGGCATAAATTATAGTAATTAGCATTGTTCTATGAATTCGTTCGAGTTCGAAACGCTGGAGAGCATTAAGTCAGTACCCCCGGTCAGTACTAATAAATAGCAGCCGTAAATTGAACGTCAAGCAGGAAAAAGCCGAGTTTTTCCTTTGTTAATTTGCGCTTTGCGATGATTTCTACGTAATGTGGTAGCTGACGCAGCCGGCAATTGCGGTAGACACGTAAGGACTAAAGAGCTACGCTACCGGTGTTTGGCTGAGGCGCATGCAGGCCGCGGAATTAGGCTCCACCACGCCGAGGCCTGACTCATTTAAGAGTAAGATTATAGTCATTATGAATGTGCCCACATCGGGCCGGCAGTGCGCGGCACATGGATCGTGTATGCGCATCCATCCGTCAGCGCGTATGGCTCAGCGTAGCGTTGAGGTGGAAAATGGACGGCTCGTTAACGGACACGACGGTGCAGTGCGTTCACAGTTTCATGTTTTAGTCAATTTTAATTTTATGCCACATGTGAGACCAAAGTGTGAATGATATTTAAATTTTCTTGGAACAAATAGAGTATGAGATAACATTCATTAATGCAGTTTAGACATTCTTTTAATGAAAAGGTTATTTTTTCATATCCTTATGATTACTTTTCCCAAGACAGTTTTTCAACAGACCAACTCTGGAATACTAGTCATCGTGCTACCAACCGGATGTATTGTGTGTTTATTGGAAACAGTGGTCTAGTAGTTGCAATCAAATAACCATATTATATTCGTAAATATTAGCTTATGCAAATCGGAAAATAAACATAACACATCCTGGGGGTACTGTTCCCTGCTGCATTAAATAAAACTCGCATTCTGGGGTACGAAAAGTTTTTACCTGTTCTCTCCATTTCTTTTCTGCTGTAAACTAAATCGTTTGGCATGCAAACGTGACTATCTGAAAGCTTGCCAAGCGAGTTAGTTTTTCTAAAACTCAAGGATCGTAGTAACAATATCTTGATTCATAAACATCTGAACAAGGCATGCATTGTGAGTACAATATATCAAAACAATTTATAGCTCCGCAATACATGATTAGAGAGTAAATTAAGACGTCAGCCAAGTGATCAGTGGTATGTTCGATGATTGTTGTAGTGCCGTCAGATGTAGAGCAAAGTAAATTCTTCTTTCAATCAATAGAGTTAGTCTCGAATATGACAAATTACATTAAAAATGAATTGAATAGGGCTAATGGACCGAAAAGTCGATGCTCGGTATAAATGACTAACATTCAACATTCTGACTACAGGAAAATCTGAAACTACGTTAAATTACCTGAAAAGATAAAACAAACAATAAATAACTGAACAAAATATAACAAAATAAATTATATTTCCGAGTCAATATTTAACAAAAACTAATTACAAAATAAAATCCAAATAAAATGCAGTTGTAAACAACAAAAAAATCCACAATAACTTTTATTACCATAGAAAACAAACTAAATCTGTAAAACTTTGGTTAGAACAAGCTAGTCGAAGAGCATAGTTAATAAATTAATCATGCAGTGTCGATGCTGTCGTTCGAAACCATGCTACTCTGATTACAAATCAGTCCTCGGCATGTTCTCGGTCGTCGTTGCAAATGCCTTGCAGCGCACGCCGACCTATGTGCGCCCTTTTCCATAGCCGACAGCCGCACTCCGCACAAATACTAATTGACTTTTCGCAACGACATAACGAACATTCAAAGCCGCACAAAATATCTCGCCATATCTCGTGACAGCAAGCTGCAGTTTTCGATCGATGTAAATCATAATCATTCAAATTGTACAAGCGCACCCTGCCCACGAGTAAGCGCATAGATTAAGCGCACATTACAAAAACAATGTGTGCGCACTACAACGACGATTAAAACCGAAAACCAATCCTTCATCACCTACGACTGTGCGCTTGCTGGCTGACTGTTGGGCAGCGGTATTGAAGGCATATCGAGATCGACGCGATTTTCACTCGTCTCTTCTTGCTGAGGTGTTTTGTGTGCGCCGAGCGAGCGAACGGGGCGCAGTCCGGAGCGTGGGTGGTACCCCAGCACGTGAACGTTGCCGGCGGGCGCAGTCGAAGAGCTGGGGCCAGTCCTATGCATGTGCGTGTGTATGTTTGGGTCGAATAAAAAGCCAACAAAAACGTAATAAGGCATTGAACGTATGCATTGAAACTGAGACGAAACGAGACGTGATGGGAACGCGTGCATTGCGCCTTGCAAACGGTTTTGCTGTGAGGTGCGGGTGGAGAGACAGACCCACCTTCACTATTGGATATTTATTTCGACTTTCGAGTCCCACACGTTTTCCACGCGCCTAGAACTGGTTCATAAAGCTTGTGTACGTATACATCAATATGATTGATAAGATTCAATCTCAGTAAACCATTTGATGTTGCGATTGGTCGCTGTTTTTACTACAATGGGAAAGGAAATTGATTTTTGATTGTCCTCATGGCTTCAATTTTCAATTGAGATATTGGGGGACTTACTTTCTAAATACTATCAATTAAAAATAAATGATTATATACATATGTTGAAAGGCTTGCTTATTAACATTGTTTCTATGTGTGACTTTCTATATTAAGTAGGTTGTTGAATGATCGCTTAGTGTTTAGAGCATATGTTTCCAAATTTTTTATAGTATCGCGTCCCTTTCTTTAATACACTTTCTTCTTTAAAATATTTTTATGGCCTGCAAGTTTTCATGATAATGTAATGTCACCACAATACGCGTGTTCAGTAATTTTCAGTTCTGGCATCATGGACTTATCTCAGAATTTCAGGAATAAAATACGCCAACAAGAGCATTTACAGGTGGTCTCGACTTTCTCTCATAGCATGTATTGCTCTTCACTTTCCAGTTCTAGCTATTGAGGGACTTATCACACTTTTTAGGCATGAAAATCATCCAGAACGAGCATTTCTTGGTTCTTCTGTTTCCTCCGAAGCATGTGTGGCTCTTCGATTTCTGTTCTAGCTAAGGAAAGACTTATCTAACTTATTTCAGCACCAATTCGACCATTTTTGCTGTTCCTGGTTGCTCTGAAGCATCAATTGCTCTTTAATTTTTAGTTTCAGATGTTGAGGAACTTCCCGCTGTTTCTTAGATATAAAAAGTAGTTCAGTTCGAGCGTTTCTTGCTGCTTTTGATTCCTCCCAAGCATGTGTTGCCGTCCATTTACGTGCTTCAGTTATTGAGGGACTTATCACAGCGCTGTAGGTATGCCAGCTTTAGCATTTTTTGAGGTTCTGATTCTTCTGAAGCATTTTCTTGCTCAAGTTATTATTGTAAATTCTCGCGTCTCCCCAGAAACCCCTAGGAGCCTGCCTCTGGAAGAATGTTAAAATATATAAAAAGGTATGCCAAAAATATATATTTGAACGAAATCCCAAAAAAAGCATATGTCTATTGTAAGTGCCCTAAAAGATTAAACGCATAATAGACTGTATCTTAGTGTTAAAGTCGGTAGCGAATCTCAGAAGACAACTGCTGTCGGTTCATATCAGATTAGTTTCTATTTAAATTAATTATTCCTTGACGCCATTAAAGCTAATGATATGACGACATTCGTATGAAAGAACAATATACCAACAGTGTGCAGGTTAATGAATAATTTTTAAGTAGATTCTTTTAACATAACTATACCTGTATAAACATATCAGAACAGTTCTATTAAAATAAAATTAATTAAAAACTATTATTCTTACTAATAATAAAATAATACACAATATGCAACTATTTAACAATTCCGAATTTTAATTAAAATCATTCACATTGTTTATGCAATTAAAACCATGAATTTTCGCGCATGATCAAGTTTTACCATTTTAATCATGCCCGTCATATTTTTGTTGTTTCTAGAAAAAAGATAGATATAGGACGCAATGATTTGGACAAAGAGCCTAAAGACTTAACTAATCGTACAATGTTTTCAAGTACCCAGATCAAAATGAGGTGAGTTTTCATATACAAAGCAATAATTACTTCTTCAAGATTGTGGTTGGTTCGTAATTCACGAGGATTTGCTGGTTTTTGGGTTTTTGCAGACTGATGTCGCCTAGTAGCTCGCCGGCCACGTCACCCACCATGTCAAATTCTTCGTCGCCGACGCCACCAGCGCTCAGCTACAACAAGATGACGGGCATACCATGTGTCGCCGCCTCCTCGCGGTACACCGCGCCCGTACACATCGATGTTGGTGGCACAATCTACACCTCCTCGCTGGAAACGCTCACAAAGTAAGCGCCGCAACACATTTAACTAGGCTTGAGTCATCCTGTGGTACCACCCAATCGTCTACCATTAAATCGGTACCATTAAAGGTGTTACCATTGTTTCCAAGTTAATTTATATTGTTTTATATTATTAAGGCATTAATCATCCGGCCTATCAGTGCATCGTTTGTTTAGAAGGCAAATTAGCACCTTCCTTATCGCGGGCATTAAAAAACTAAACGTGTTACCATCAGACAGGCCGTTTTTGTGTCCACATTTGGCACGCGTTTCTTTCGCGTTCTGCTCAGGCGCGCCGAGGTGATTTATGGCCATTTCGATTAGAGCGTTGATTATTTGTTAATTCCTCTCGCGTCGGCTGTTATTTCCTACGCGTTTTCGCCGACAATCGTGTAATATGTTCGGGTACGTTGCGGTAAGTGTGTGCGGCCATATTTAAGTCGAATTTTGTGCATATGCGCATGCGACGATATCCGCGAGCGATGCCCGGCCGTATATGGTGATTTTTCCACGCGCGCTGCTTTTCGTTGAAATTGATCATCAGCCCACTTACTTCGGGCTAAATATGGCCATTTGCAAAATGACCGGCGGGCGCAACGATTCTTCGGAGTGTAACACAAATACATGCGTTGCGGTTGTATTGTGACGCCGAGGCGCACCACAACGCAACGTCTGACATGAGACTTGAAATAAATAAAGGCGAGCACGTTGGGGCCGGCCCCGGCCGCTGCCGCGGCGTGTCCTGGGGGCCTACAGGCTGTGTGCGGCGCGCCGGCTTGCTGCGTGTTTATATTATACCTATGCGGTTGACCTCGCGGCAAAAAATGCATATATTTCTTTCTATACCTTTGGCATGTTTCATATTTATACAATAAGCGCGTACCCATTTCAGAAATTTTATTCCCCACAAGTGTACTTCAAAATATGACAACTTACAAAATGTTATGGTCATTGACATAAAAGGGTTCAAAAAACAAGGTTATTTTGATTTATGCTCAAATTTATTATAAATTTCATCGTAATTTTATAGATTATAGGTTATTAAAGTTATTTGCAAGCTGCAGACAGACAGTTTAACATAATTCAGCTTTGATTTGCATTAGTTTAGGACAGCATATATGTTTTTGTGTATTAAGTTACGTGGAAGTTTGGTCTTACAAGGGGAGTATCTTCACTGTCCGTCTCAGATTTTGATAAAAAAAATTGTAAATTTAATACACATGGATATAATTTCTGTCGCGTTTCATCGTAAGAAAATTTCCGCTACCTACAGTTCAGTTTACATTGCATAAGTCATCTAAACCTCTTAAATCAATAAATAGCTTAATCAGTTTGTGACAAAACTTCGAATATTTTTCTGGGTAACAGAAATTATTTCAATTTGTATACTATACGTTCAAATATTTTCATCAAAATCTGAGACGGACAATTGAGATAATCCGCTTGTTAAGGTATAACAGCATATATGTTAATAATAGAAGGCCATGACTACTAAAAATTACGTGCGTTAATGCTTTTCATTAATAACTTCCAAAAGCGTGCTCCAAAGTATTTTGACACACTTGTCTGTCATTTGTTTTAGGAACATTACGGTTATTTATTTATTCGTATAGTATAATAAGAAATTGTTAATTAAATTTCAATAATTCAACATAATAAATACCAGACCATATTCAAGTAATTGCATCGCATTTAATTGAATATACGAATGGTAGATCAAAGTAGAGGTTATGAAAATTGATTTCAACAGCTGCCAAGCAAATTGACTAAACAAGATGTTCTTGTTGAAATCAGATACCCCGAGTCCCGTCTGGCGAAACTCTTCAACGGCACGATTCCGATTGTACTCGACTCGCTGAAGCAGCACTACTTCATCGACCGCGACGGCGGCATGTTTCGACACATCCTCAACTTCATGCGCAACTCGCGTCTCTTCATCCCGGAGAACTTTAGCGACGTGGACCTGCTGCTGGAGGAGGCGCGCTACTTCGACATTGGCCGTAAGTGTCCAAAACAAATCCGCACGTCAAGTGCAGCACGTCCCAGAGCGTCCCGCGCGTTAAAATGATTGCATTCCTGTTGGTCCTGCTTGCAGCCATGATTCGCCAGTTGGAGCAACTGAAAAAGGAGAAGATCAAGAACGGGATCGTGGCGGCAACGGTGGGGGCGGTTACGGCGGCGGGCAGTAGTGCCAAGCTGAATCGGCCACCAAGTACCACACCGGAAGGCATGTCACGAGTGGGCGGGGGTGGTGAAGCCTACGAATGTGTCGCCTTACACGTCAGTCCAGATCTCGGCGAGCGCATTATGCTCTCCGGCGATCGCGCCGTCCTCGACGAGGTCTTCCCCGAAACGAACCAGGCCCTCATGGACGCACGCTCCGGGGTGTCGTGGAATCAGCAGGACATGCACCACGTCATCCGGTTCCCACTCAACGGCTACTGCAAGCTGAACTCAGTGCAGGCGATCACACGTCTGCTCAACGCCGGCTTTCGGATCGCGGCAAGCAACGGTGGCGGCGTCGAAGGCCAACAATTCTCCGAGTATCTTTTCATCCGGCGCACGCTGCCCGGTTGATTGCATTGTGATATACATATTCATACGAAATAACAAATTTTACAAACTAAGGAATTTTGTTTTCCGTTTCATGGGCATACCTACACCATAGATGAAGATAATTACAAATCGTATAATTTATAGCGAACATTAAGTTTTAACAAGTTCTGTTAACGATTGTACATATTTACTAGGTGGCAAGATGGCCGCCATGCGTTGTAGCTGTAAGCGTTGTACTGCAATACTTTGAGTAACTATTCATTGTTTCTCTGGATACCGAACGCTTTGTTTTCTCGATCACTGAGAAATTCGTAGAGGGTACTCGTAAAGGAAGCGAATTTATACATCGTAGCGTATTTACTCAACGTTAATAGTTAAGTATTGACTGTTGGAATGCTGGGACTTTGGGCGAGTTGTCTTCATTAACAAAACTTTGCAGATGACTTTGAAGAATAGAACTGCTCCTTATAGTTCTTACAAGAACTTCCAAATAAGGAATTATGTCCACTAACACTTAGTAATAAGAAATATTCTGGAATTGTAAATTATGTGAAATACAACCATGGTATATGATGTGGCATTGATTTTCTTCACATGTTCTGTAAAGTTTTAGGAGAACATTTTATTTCTCCTAACCTAAACCTTAATTTTAACATAACCTAAAAATATTGCAACTTAATCTTATATTTTTTGTTTTGTACTTTTATAACTATTTTAATAACCTTAAAATGATATTCAGAACTTTATAGGTTAAACAAAAATGACATCAATTTGAGGAATTTATCTAATGAGGAGTGTGTGTCTCAATTGTCCGTCACGGAATTGAATGATATTTTTTGTATGTGTAGTACATATATAGAAATAATTTGTGTTAATGCGTTACTCCGTTATGAGCCGTTTGGCCAAATAAATTCAAAGTTTGGTCACAAATAAAGCAAGTATATATTGCTTTCACAACAAGCTTCACCGGATCGGCTTCGTGACTCAGTTGTCAGCGCGCCTGCATTGTAATATATATCAAACTTTGAACATTTTTTGGACAAACGGCAAAAAAATCCGGTTGACACAAATTATTTCTATGTACTAAATAGAAAAAGAAATCATTCAATTCCATGCCGGACAATTGAGACCCTCTTCTTGTAAATTATAGACTCAATGCTTTAGTGGATCAATCATTATTTCTATGGACATTCTCAATAGTTTTAACCAAATTTCAATATGAAACAAAATATCAATTCATGGTTAACTTATCGAACCAAATTTGCTTTACCTAATCTAATCCAATGCAAATAACCAATTATAGGCACATGCTGATACTTTGCAAAACTTGAAAGTATTTGAAAGTCCCCAAATCAAATTTACCAAAATTTAAAACATTAAACAACTACCTGAACATAAGCTAATGGAAGATAGACAAGTCAAAAACGTTAGGAATGCTTTAATAATTAAATAAACACATTCCTATAGAAATTTGTAGGAAAATGAAACAGTTGCGCTAGAGGCCGTTAGTTTTGCACATTTTACAAGCGCTGGAAACTTTGCTAGCGTGCCCAGAATAAACGTACACAAGCATCCGCACGTTGAGCACATGAAAACCTCTCAAAAACACATAATGGAGAGGTATGTAAAATTTGCTTCTAGGACAGACTGCCCCAAGGTAGTTACTATGGTTACTCTGAACTCAATATCCTCTACAAAGAACCAATTGGGGCTTCGGCCCCGCGGCACCGAAACAGGGCCCCGGCTTCGACGTTGTCGGCCGCGCCGCGTCGCCCGTATTCGCCGGCGGCTAGAGAGCCGTAGCGCGATGCGCGCGGAGTTGTGGGGACCGGCACCTACCGCCGGCGCTGGAGAGATGAAGCGCCCCGGGGGCAGCGCGGCAGACAACCGACGCCGCTGCAGCCAGCGGCGTTTTCTTGCCAGCCGTCGTCGTCGTCGCCGTTGCTGGCTGGTTGGCTGGCGCGAGCACGCCAGCCACCAGTGTTACGGCACCGTGATACCGGCATTAAGGTAACGAACGTCCGTCATCCATTAGCATTTGCCACACGTGCACAAAACAAGCGCGCCGCTGCGCCGCACCGTAGACAAACACGCCCGTCGATAAATTATTTACGTGTATTCATCGCGGGCGCATCCGATTTTCGAACACAAATTATGACGCGCAACGTGTTATTGAAATTGACGACGAAGATACGCAATATGTGTTGGGTGTGTGTATGCCACATACAGGCCGAACGTGGTATTTATTCGCGGAGTAGCCTGGATGTGCGTTCGAGTTTCCGATGCATGCAATTAGATGCAAACAATATGCAAGTGACTTTTAAGTTAAAGTCCCCTGTCGGCGAGACCGCTGCGCCGCAATACACCCAGCGAGCGCACATGCGAAAATGCTCGTTGTTTTCCTCTTGAGGGTCCATCTGCATCAGATAATGATGTTAAGCGGCCCGCGGCGATGAACCTACAATGCTTGGGTTGTAATTTATGGCAAAGTTAATCTGGAATTTTCTGAAGGATTGTTCTTTATTTCGTTTAGCTTATCGCGAATGTATCTCGCATTTTACAAAATTATAGTTATATCTACTTTTTTTAAATATACGTATTAAAGATATGGTACTATAATTTATAGATGTATTCTCAACCTGTGTTACTCCTTCAATATATTTCGGAGAATATAATATTATTTTATCGGTGGCCAGTATAAAATTTGAAATTTGTACTACAAATTAACAAAAGTAGTTAGAGCTCTCTTTCGGAATGTATTATTTAATGAAGTATTAACACGGAAATATAGTGGTGTTTTATAAGCTCGTGATAAATTTGGTAAATCGAAAACTTAAATGGTACCTAATGGTACCATTCACACGTTCCAGAGGTAGTTACAAAAGTAGTAATGGCTTAGAAGCTTTCTGTCGGTAGCTGTGGTGTCCGAGTGGTTAAGGAGATGGACTTGAAATCCATTGGGCTTTGCCCGCGCAGGTTCGAATCCTGTCCACAGCGTAACTTTTTATTCTTATCAGAAATACTGTGTTGTCAGATTTAAAATAGCACAAAACCGACAATAATCTCTTCAAAACCCATTCAAATACACATTGCTCAAACACACATTATGATATCAGGTTAAAAATGTATATAAAATGTTATCATTATTACAGATAAGATTATTGTCATATTTTTTACAAGTATAAGGGATAAACATTTCAATATATTTTAAAATTTGCGTGCGTTGGTTTAAATAAAAAATCATTCATCAGGCACGTGGCGCCATCAAAGAGCGAAAACTCTAACTATAAAATAATATTAAAGTGAAACCATTCATATTTTTAATAAATTCATTCTAAATATTTACTTATTTCAAATTAAAAAAAGTATTAACATTTCTTTTTAATACTTATTATTATTTAATTAATTATTTATTTATGTAATTATGTATATTTCAGATTGCAAAATAGGATACGTTCATTTAACCTTATAATAATTTACTTTAGTGGTGTTGTGATATTTTGTACTTATTCTTTAAATTATATTCAAAAATTCTAAATTCTATAATATATTTTTAATAAACCCTCCTTTATTTACATCAAAATAATTTGACAACTCAGGCTTGTGGCGCCATCAAACGCCGAAAACATAAACTACAAAATAGCCAACATAATAAACAAGTGCACCAGTCCGCTAATTTGTCGTTCCGTATTTATTCATGCACATGATGTGCTAGAAAAACCGATTGTGTTGTGTCAATTTCAACAATCGCACGAACGAACAATTAGCCTATCAATATAGTTAGATCACTTTGCATGGAGTAGCTCACGTACATCGTCATTATCAAGCATTCAGCAGTAAAAAATGGTAAAATCATCTACGACGCATCTAACCAGTACTTTCTAAAATGCAGCTCGCAAATATGCTCCCAACGACGTTGCAAACAAAACTAACAGTGTCCATTCGCATTTACAGGTCTACCAATCATGGAAAAGTTCCCACTGAAAAAGGGTACGAACACAGCCACCCACCAGCCGACATCCTATCAAACGGTATACAGTAAAAAGGTAAATGCTATCTCGCATTGTTGTGCAGCTTTCATGTCGTACAGAAGTGCATTCGGTGATGACTAACAGGTGTTTAAAAGACACTAGCTTAACGTACGTATTCCAATAAACATTTACGGCTGCTGAGAGAGCAAATAGATGGATTATATCGAAATGAATCTTTTAGTATTCACTGGAGAATAGAGCACTTCTCGTCTAAACCACGTAGCAATGGTAGTATATTGATTCAAATCACTGATTTTATAGAACTTGTGTGTGTGTGTGTGTTTGTATTGTTGGAATTTCGTACGCAATTGTTTGGCTTGTGTTGCAAATGTTGTACACTTATTTTTATATTCACGGCTTATCGCAGTTGTTTTATGGGTTTATTGTTGTTTTCTGCGTTGATAATGTGGCCTGTACTCGCTCGACTAGCTGATCTTGTCAAATGACCTGCTAACATACTGCAGGAAAATCGATTTTCGTGGGCGGCGCAGGTTTTCACGTAGCCGATGCGCCAAAGACGCACACATCATGCGTGTCTGTCGCTCGCTCACAATCAGTATGTCGACTCTCGCGTGAAAGGTGCGTTTTCTTTCCACAGTTTGCACACACTGCACCCCGCGTTTCGTACGTGAATACGGATGACGATATGATTGACATAAACACCTCGGGAATGGGCGACAGCCGATCGCATCGAATACAAGAAGACGAAGATCCCACAGGTATGCATACTTCTTTTGTTTAGCATAGTTTATGTTTGTAATAAAGCAGGACCAAAGTGAGAGAGAACTTTTCCAAGCTTGTCTTCCTACATTAATATAGGAAGCTCATAAGATTAGAGGTGTTTTTTAGGAATTACATTCAACGGTGGACATGAACACGGCGATATCCCCGGCATTGGACAGTATGATGATTTTCACACGATTGATTGGCAACGCGATATCGCACGCGATCGTATGCGGCATCGATACATCATTAAGAAGAAACAGGATTCCATATGGAATCTCATCGAAGGTGCGCATGACGCTTGGTCTGGATGGTTGTGTGTGCTACTGGTCGGCCTGTGCACGGGCGTCATCGCCGGCGTGATTGATATTGGTGCGAGTTGGATGACTGACCTGAAATTTGGGATCTGTCCGCAAGCGTTCTGGTTGAATCAGGAGCAGTGCTGTTGGTCGATGAATGAAACTAGTTTTGACGTTGGCAATTGTTCACAGGTAATGTTCAGCTGATATTTCATGTTTTTAAATTTCATTATCTGTCTTATTTTAGTGGCTAACGTGGGCAGAAATTCTGGGACAATCAAAGTTTGGAGCTGGCTCGTATATAATTTCGTATTTATTTTATATTATCTGGGCGTTATTGTTTGCTGCGCTGTCGGCATCACTTGTGAGGATGTTTGCTCCATATGCTTGTGGTTCTGGTATACCTGAGGTAAGAGTTTTTACATAACTTTAACGTTTTTAATGAGTGGCTAAGGCTTTAAAATATTGCTCCGTAAAACTTTATAAAAAACAAAAACCACAATCAAATTACTCACATTCTAACCGATGAAATTCATTTGAAAACATCATGATATATCCATCTTTGTGACTCATAATCCGGGATGCATTTTTTTGCATTATCCGCCGATAGAATAACGCAATAAAACTTTGTAATATTTCAGATAAAAACAATTCTAAGTGGTTTTATCATAAGAGGCTATCTTGGAAAGTGGACGTTGATCATCAAGAGCGTCGGTTTGATTCTTTCCGTGTCGTCGGGTCTAAGTTTGGGAAAGGAAGGTCCTATGGTACACATTGCATGCGCGATTGGTAACATTCTGTCGTATTTATTCCCAAAATACGGCCGTAATGAAGCGAAGAAACGTGAGATTCTCTCCGCAGCTGCAGCAGCCGGTGTGTCAGTTGCGTTCGGTGCGCCCATTGGTGGTGTACTCTTCAGTTTGGAGGAAGTCAGCTACTACTTCCCGTTGAAAACCCTGTGGAGGTCATTCTTCTGCGCGTTGATAGCAGCGTTCATTTTGAGATCGATCAATCCTTTTGGAAATGAGCATTCGGTGTTGTTCTTCGTGGAATATAACAAACCGTGGATGTTCTTTGAACTGATACCATTTATTACACTTGGTATTATTGGTGTAAGTATGAATAGGTTGAGAAAAGGGATATGATAAAAAAAATCCATAAATATATTAAATGCTTAAAGTGTCAAAAAATAATCCGATTATCGATACTTTCGGTACAAAAAATTGTTTCGATACTTTCTGCAATTTTAATTTCACTTCTGAAAATAGGATCTCTTTCGACATTTAAAAAATAATGCTATATATTTAAAATTTTAGGGCGTTATTGCAACGATTTTCATCAAAGCAAATCTTCACTGGTGCAGATACAGGAAGTTTTCCAAATTAGGTCAATATC
Source organism: Weissflogia rhopalogaster (assembly GCA_019419845.2). NCBI lineage: Eukaryota > Metazoa > Arthropoda > Insecta > Coleoptera > Staphylinidae > Weissflogia > Weissflogia rhopalogaster. The sequence goes on along the minus strand of WSZQ02156540.1, from coordinate 3,762 downwards.
CAGTAACTGAGGTTCTTGTCGTGACCGTGATCACCGCAATTATTGCATATCCAAACCCCTATACGCGAATGAACACAAGCCAGTTGATTTATTTATTATTCAGCCAGTGTGGAATTTCAAATTCGGATAATCTATGGTACGTAGCAACATAAAAATAACTTCTCTAGTAAATTAAGTAAACGAATCTAATAAACTAATCAACTTTTAATCAATAGCGATTACAATCGGAACTTTACGGATGTGAACTCTGCAATCGATATTGCCGCAGCAGGACCTGGCGTGTACAAAGCGATCTGGCTCCTCATCATTGCACTGATACTGAAACTCTTCATGACCGTTTTCACCTTTGGTATTAAAGTACCTTGCGGTCTGTTCATCCCGTCGCTTTGCCTAGGTGCGATTGTGGGACGTATCTTCGGCATTGCCGTCGAGCAATTGGCGTACAACTATCCGAAGACGTTCCTCTTCACCGGGGAATGCTCTACCGGCGATGATTGTATCACACCAGGTTTATACGCCATGGTTGGGGCGGCGGCAGTTTTGGGTGGTGTTACACGGATGACTGTTTCGCTGGTGGTCATCATGTTCGAACTCACCGGTGGCGTGCGCTACATTGTGCCGTTGATGGCGGCCGCGATGGCCAGTAAATGGGTGGGCGATGCCCTAGGTCGTCAGGGTATCTATGATGCGCATATTGCTCTCAACGGATATCCGTTCCTCGATTCCAAAGATGAATTTGCACATACATCGCTGGCGGCCGATGTAATGCAACCAAAGTAAGTCCTTTTAATCAAACAACCAAGATTGCTGCTAAAACTGTTTATTATTTATAGACGTAATGAAAGTTTGAGCGTAATAACGCAAGACTCTATGACCGTCGACGATGTGGAGCAGTTACTCAAAGAAACTGAACACAACGGTTACCCGGTGGTCGTCTCCATGGAGTCGCAATATCTGGTCGGGTTTGTGCTTCGTCGTGATTTAAATCTTGCTATTGGTAAGAATCTTTCTCTTAATATCAGAATTTTCAATTGACCTTATTTTTTAAATTGCTTTACAGCAAGTGCCAAAAGATTAGTAGATGGAATATGTGGCCAAAGTCTCGTTGTGTTTACGAGTGGAAATCCACCGCAAACTTTGGGTCCACCACCTTTGAAACTCAAGAAGATTTTGGATATGGCGCCGATCACTATCACGGATCAAACGCCTATGGAGACCGTTGTAGATATGTTTAGAAAATTGGGTTTGCGCCAAACATTGGTAACTCATAATGGGTAAGTTTATGATTTTTTTCTATTTCTTATGATTATGACAGTTTCAAGATATGAAATTGAGTTTTTTTTTGATAATAGTTAAGGTAAAGGTTATCAGATAGTTTCGATATCATCAATGATTAAACATATTAGGCTTATTTTTCATCTTCGATATATTTTTTATATAAGCGTATGATATATCGAATGTCTACCGATAATATCGAAATTAGCAGGTACCGCCATCTGTACCTAACTGACAATAATATAAATTATGCATATTAATATGTTTACATTAATATGTATATTAATATGGTAATAATTATATACGATAGTTTTTTTCAAATAATCCAGAGCATTTCTAAGATATCTTATAAGATATTCAGCAAACTAACTGTACAGTTGGTAGAATAACAAGCAGATGGCGGCGTTCGTTGGCATGT
>WSZQ02156429.1:21365-33040 GCA_019419845.2 Weissflogia rhopalogaster | reverse complement strand
GATATTTACCATCTGCCCATGTAGACCAGTCGTACACCAATTGCTTCATGATGAAATTTGTTACAAACTTCATGAATACTATTTTCGAGTAATTACATAGGAGCGATATTATAAGCCATAAAAGTTAAGACTAATTACTTCGCTATTATCACGGTCAGAAAAATATTTTGAAATGATTTTTCCCAAATATTGTACTTTTATCGATATTTACCATCTGTCCATGTAGACAAGTCGTACACCAGTAGATTAAGAATGAAATTTACTACAAACTTGTGACACAGATTTTTTAAATAATTAATTTAGAGTGTAATTATAGAACCGTGAAATTGAATCTAATAACGTCGTCGTTATCGCTCTCATTGACAGAATAATGACATGTCCTCAAAATTATTTCTCCTTCAGCTTAACTTTCCCAGTTTCCTTATATTTTACTTCGATTATACTACTTTGGAAAACTATAGATAATTAAAAACTAGCAACAATTTCATTGCAATAGAAATGCCAGTCATGAAAATGTGTAATAAATTTCTATATGCAAGTCACATGAATCACAAAATGTCTTCCAATTCTCGCGAGAAATGAATCAACCCACCAAATTGTCCTACTCATCGTTATTTATGACTAAATAACTATGAACCACGTGAATAGTTGACGTCTTCCACAACCTTATGACTCAGCCATCGTCGACGGTGGAAACTTTTCGCATTAATTGTGATGCAAATAATTAACATGTATGCACTTCTCAGTTTTGCTTTCATGTGTATTTGTATCTATGTGTATGTGTATTTTTATGTATCCGTATGTATGTGTGTGTGTGTGTGTGTGTCTGTATGTATGTACGTATGTACCGGTGTGTCTGTGATTGTGTATATATGCACATATCACATAGAAAATTTGAAATAAAACGAAACGCGTTTGCTGAAGAACGATGGTAAGCCTTTCATAATGGAATATCGCGCGCGCGACCCGGGGAGGCGCCCGCAACGAGGGTCGGAATTTAGGACACAACCCCACTTGGGACATTATCTCGTTCGGCGGGGGTACGCTGCGGCATCGTCGACGAGGCTGCCACGGCATTCATGCACACATTCAAACTAGCACTACCACCGACCGACGACAGTCCGGGCGGCTGAATACGATGGGGCCCATGACACGCAAACATCTGCAGCGTGTTTTGTTGGCGGCGAGTGGTTTGCTTGAATGCGAAATGCGTGTGTGTGTATGTATGTCGGCTGGCTGGTGTTCTGGTTCTCGGTGTTCTCTTTCTGCGCTCGGCGTTCTGAAGCTCTCCGCGTGCGTGCGTGTTCATGTTGGGCTTTCGATGGTTTTCGGGGTGGGCTGGAGGATGTATTTGTATACCCACACAAATACACCCTCCAGCCAGAGTGTGTTTTTGTGCATGGTTGTGTTGGGCATGAACGCATTCTTCGAATTTTGGGCTGGCAGAAGCAGCTGGAAACACACCCACGTCGGCGTCGCCATTTTTATTAGTGCTTTTTGGCAATGAGTGTTCTTTATGTTTATAACCTTAACATGTAAGCTGATTTTCTTTTTTTACTGCTGTTTTTCTTTCTCTACTAGCTTGTTTATAGTGTAATATAGTCAAAACTGCGGTATACGGAACCTGGCATATGCAGAATCCTGCTTGCAATGGAACATTTTTAAGATTTAAGAGGCTTACGTGCAATGTTAATTGATCTAATTGTATCTGGAACTTGTCCAATGCGGAAACTGTTTGGAATATTTAAGTATAACGATCCTCCGAGCTCTCCGGGAATGTTGTAGTTTTGTTTTGTGGGATTTTATTGTACCACTATATATGTAACAAAAGTTATAGGACTGAAGGAGATAGAAATGATGGAGATCTTGTGAGGCAGCAGGCGGAGGTGAACGATTGGCGCTGGTCGTCGGGGGAGGATAACGTCTAAATTGCAGATGTCCAAGGCCGGTGGTGAACTCGATGGCGAAATGGTTGGTGGCGGCTGCTGGCGTGGGAGTAGTCAGTGGAGACGGCCGAAGAGAGGTGAGGACTCTCGTTGACGGCGGACTCTCTGGTGGCGGCAGCTGATGTCGGGCTCGCTGTTGGTGTGCTTCGGTCTCGGCCTCACAAGGAGAGTCCACGCTCTGTCAAATGAGTTTGGCCAAACTAAAAATACAGTCTTGTGCTAGATTTTTGAAAAAAAAAATTATGGTGAAAATCCTAGGAAGCAATGCCTGATAATTTCCAAGAAAATAATTGTTAAACTTTTGATTCGAGCGCCAATTTACGGACTTTAGAATATATAACTTCCGATTACAATTCTTGATAAGTTGGTCGTTTGGTGTAGTAGTCATGTTGTCGGTCCTTTGCGTTGCGATGCTGTTTAAGTGCTGATTAAGGTTTGTTGATGCGGATGGTGATTGAGGTTTGTTGATGTTAATTCTTGTTCGTGCGGCAATGGATTGACCGCCACAGTTTCTTGTCGATTTTTTCGAAATGCGGACTGATAAAATTTTGTTTTGTTTTTGCCACAAAATGAGGTTCGACACATGGTGTCGAGACCCAGAGCGCTAGCACCCTAAGGTCAAGCTTGCAAGGTTAAACATAGAAGTGACAATCTGACGAAACAACCGGACAGGTATCTACAGCCGTAGATATTACGATAACCCTTCTTCTATCCCTCCCCAAATATGTAAATAGCTGTTTCCTTTGTTCCTTTTAAAGATTCTCCTGCTGAAAATCTGTGTCTTTACAAATTGAAAGTTTGCAAATTGAAATTTTTGTATTTTCCGACTCTAAAGTTTGCCGACGCCTAATTTAGGTATATTCCTGTTCGTGCCAGAGCACGTGGTGTTTCGTCCCTTAGGTTGTTGCGTATGCTGATTGCGCCTTTATGACGATTGTCACCCTTCTACGTATGCGCTTGTAAATATAGTCACTCTGTATCCAGCATTCAAACAAGCAAATTGTATTTTCTACACCATTTCTCCGGGATATTCACAGGGTATTATTTCAGATAGTTTCTGCGTGGTCCCACAAAATATGGGGTCTGTAGCTCATATAGCCTTGCAAAGTGGAGACTTCATCGTTTTTCAAATTGTTGGGCCCACTTTAACCCCCGCTAGTTTCCTCCCCTAGTTGTTAGTTTCCTCTATCCTTCAGATTGAGGTTAATTTTGACCCACTCCCAAAAATACCCACCCCTGAGTTTCTCATAAGTTTATTGTTCGCCCCAAAGCGCTCTTTTGGAGGTTTTCAACCCTGCCGTTAGGCAAGTTGGCAGCGGCTGTCTAAGTTGCGCATGCATCCGGCCGACTAACCGCTGACCACTTAAGTTGGCATCTTTGGCACTTCTTGCGCTTTGAAATATGTGAAATAGATCAGTTCTTGTCCAGCATTACCAAGAGTAAGTTCTTTTACTCCAACCATTATTCCTACGCGTCTGTACCGTATTCTTCGTGTGTATTTCTTCTTTGTGTTGCTTACTCTGCTGGGTATATCAAAGCTTCTTAAGTGAAGCTCCGCGAACTTACAACTCGCGGGGACATAATTTCCTAAAGTCGCTTTGCGCATTTACAGTTTATCGTTTTGCAAAATTGGTTTCACTTTCATTTTATTTGAAAAAATTATAGAGTCGACTTAATTTATGCCCGGCATTAAAAATTGTAGAAGAGAATGAAGATAAAATCGTGACGTTGGCGTTGAGTTGACATTGCTATTTTTAGCCTATCGCAATTTACAATTTTATTATTCCGCCAACAAGAGCAGCAAATATATCTCGGCGGGTAATTCACAATAATAGAATACGATGATAGAGCGACATGCGGCGACGCTTCCTCTTCCTCCATGCTCAATAGTTGTTCTACTCTACTATACTATATTCTGTTCTATTCCGTCACACTTTGCTCCGTTTGGTTCAGTTCTGTTCTACTATTTTCTACTCTGCTCACTTCAAATCTGTCCTAGTCGGCCCTGTTTGGTTCTACTCTATCCTGCCCTATTCTGTTCTACTCTGCTCTGCTCTCCACTACACTATATACGCTGGGCTGCATTCTGGGGCCGCCAAGTGCGAAACTAGGTTAGCGCACATTCCTCCTCCGTACTTGTTTTTTTTTTAATTCCAACTGCCTCGTGTTGCTCTGGATATACGCGAGGCCATGCCCTGAATTGCGAAATACCCGCACCCGCCAGCCGCCAGCGAAATGGGTGCAGGGACGACCGACAAAAAAGGGCACACAAAGAGAGAACGGCGCGGCGGGCCGAAACGTGGCGACCGTCTCCGGGAACGGAACGCGTTCAAGGTGTCTCTCCTCTCCTCTACGCGGAGCGTATCGATTGGCCTCGTTTCTTGCCACCACCACCGTCAAACACTACCCAACAGCACCCAACCACTACCAACATCAGCCAGCGACCCACTCCAGGGTACTAATACCAATAAACCAACGCGTTGGAACGTGTTGATTATAGCAGTAGTGGTTGCGCTTTTGGTGCTCCTTTTCGGCCTTCGAAATAATGCCGCAGTTCCATTTCTCATCCCTTCCAACTTTACTGCCTCCCAGCGTCGAGACAAGCGTTCTGGAAGTGAACTTCCGGTTTCCTTCTTAGAGTACGTAAGAGTCTTATAAAGTATTTTTAGAAAAGATTGGAAATGTGTCATATTGGAAGACAACTATAGTTTGGTTATGTTTGAACAATGAATATGGAGATAGCCTAATTACATTGCAGGAAAGTGGAATAGTGCAGTGTATAACCTCGTTTTATTGGGGAATGCTTGGATTATTTATTCTGAAAATGGGAATTAATTTGGTGATTACATTAACAATCATACCACAGTATTAGAATAATTTATTTGTCTTTGTACGTTGGAACACTTATTTTTTCCATTGGTCTGGCGTAGGCATGTCAAAAATATATCGATAAATCGAAATTTGATTTTCGATAAATACCGAGAATTTCTATAATTTTTGACATGGGATCTCGACCAGTCTCCTAATGACCCGCGATGTACTTTGTTTTTATTTATATAGCTAATTCCGTCGATATCTTTATTTCGATATATCCTTACCCTTAAAATTAGGGATGAGGAACCTGCCAAACATATTTGGGCGGCCCGCGAAGCAATCTAAGTCCAAGGAGGATCTCCTATTTGAAGTTTTGATATTGATTGGCTTGCGTTTCAGGCCCTTATGAAGGTCTTTCACTCAGCCCTGTTTCCAGCCACTCTTCTTCCTTCTTCCCATGCTCATGCCTCTTCGGGTCAGAATACATCGAATCATTGTATCCCATTCTTTAGCGGGTCTTCCTCTTTTCCCCTTTCCACTTGCTTTGCTTTCCCATATCCTCCTTACTTGTGTTTTGCTATCTATTCTTTGCAGTCTTCTTTCTATGTATTCCTCAATGCTTTTCACTTCGAGTTGTTTCCTAATTACCTCGTTCCTAATTTTGTCCATTCTTGTCATTCTTGTCATCGGTATCGAAAGTATTGAAGCTTCAAAAGGATCGATATTTCGTGAAAAGTTGACATCTCTCAAACGTTGCTATTAAAGCAATATATATCAAAGTTTGAAATTGTTTATGGGCAAACGGCATAAAATCCCGTTAGCACAATTTATTTCTTACTACTATATTTCTATTCCTTACGTACTACACGTACAAACAATTTCATTTAATTCCGTGTAGTACAATTGAGACACTCTCGTGAGTAATGGTAAAGCTTCTTTTTCGTTATTTTTTTACAATTAGATGCAAAACGAACATTTTGAATAAGAAACATTTATCACACATTTGTCATTCCCCTTTAACATTATCTAACTCTAGTTAAAACTAACATATGTTTCGAAATAAAACCATATCGAGGAAAAATACATTGCTAGCATAAACTTTTGGGCCATTAAATAAACTTTGCGGAAGTAAAAATGAAACGTAGCGCGTAATTCGTGTTTTCGCCAAAGATTACGTAACATAGCCTTGACCCAACGCATCCGCACTAACCGACTGCCTCTGCCCGGATTTTGTATAGTCGGAGAGGGGTAGCGACGGCAGGGCGGAACGGCAATTCCTTCGCCTTGACACTTTTTGCACGGCGTACTCGTTTCGCACACCTTTTGTTTCGGTTCCTTATTGACCGCTACGGCGCGTGTGTTTGATGATGAGCCACGGCACGCCACCGCGCCAAAACCGGTCGGTCTCGACGTCGACGTCGGCGATCCAGTGGCCATTATTATCGTGAGGCGCAATTACTTATCGCGCGCGCAAAAACAATTCAAACACGAGAAAATACGGCACGACGCGGCGCGTGATGGCCGCCATATCGCGGCGGGTCGAAACAACGGGCGTGATGAATTGAAAAAAGTATTAGCATAACGCCGCTAATTCGCGAGCTGTGCGCGTTTCCGTTTGCAACAGCACTACTAACACATACCTACACATTCAAGTCGTCAGTTAGCAGGAGTAACGGCAACAACAGGAACATCATCAGCAACCTAGCAGCAGCGAACAGCCAGCAGCAGCAGCAATCATCTATCAACGGCACGCAACACATTGCCTTGCGGTCAGCCTGTGTTTCGTTAATGTTTATTGGCCCAAGTGGGCTTAACCTACATTCGGTTGAGAGAAAAACTCCCACAACTGGCAATGATTAAATGACAAATTTCATCATGTTCAAAGTGCTGTAGCTAACGCAACAATACCGTGTAATGTGTTGTATGAGCTTTTGACCTACATTTTTTGTCATTTTGATTTTTGCTTAACTTCGGAGAAAATTGTATAACTTTCTTTATATTGCTTAAAATCAATAATATGAAATCAGCAAATAAGAATAAGTGATAAATTGTTAAATTTTAACTCTTACATTTTTTTAGATATGCTTTTCTAAAAATATTCATTTGTAAACATGAATATGGTGTTTTTACAACAAGATTGTTTATTAATACAGATTTAAATTAATTACTACTTGAAAGATCTCACTGATGGATGCATCAAATTAAAGGGCAATAAATTGTCTCTCTATTGGTACGTATATCGAATGGCTGAGTAATTTGTGGGTAAACAAAAATGTTCCTTTTCTGCAACCAAAAATGCAGTACTTTATTAAATGCTTACTATAAATATCTTCTTTCGGTTATTTTACATTTTTAACATTTTATGGACTTTTGAAACTACATAAAATTCCCTTTTTGAAAATGCAAGACACTATTTTATAAATTAATTTTTTTTATCCGAAAATGACAAATCTAACAAAAGTATTCCATGGTTTTCATTACACTTTTCTGTTTTTTTCATCAATTTGGGCTTTTTTTAACCTGTCTTAACTTATTGTTAATAACTAATTGAAGGATTTCACTCATGTATACATTAAATTAAAGGTAAATAAATTGTGTTTCAAATGCTACTTGTTTCAAGAAATTCCGATTTCAAATAGCTGAGTAATTAGTGTGGAAACAATAATATTCCCTTTGTGCAACCTTTTGTGCAGACTTTAGTAAATGCCTTATTTCTTCTTTCGATGATTTTAAATTTTTAACATCTTATGGACTTATGAAACTACATAAAATTCTCTTTTTGTAAATACTTGTCACTACTTTATAAATTATTTTTTTCTATCAGAAAATTACAAATGTTTTCCCTGGTTTTCATTACACTTTTCTGTTTTTTTCATCAATTAAGACTGCTATTTTAAAACCTGCCTTAACTTAATAACTAATTGAAGGATTTCACTCATGAATATATATTAAATTAAAGGTACATAAATTATCTTTCTAATGCTTCTTGTTTCTTGAAATTCCGATTTCAAATAGCTGTGTAATATGTATGTTAATAAATATGTTTCCTTTTTACTACCAAATGCAGTACTTTATTTAATGCCATGCAACTTCTTTGAGTGTTACTATTTATTTGGTATCTTAAGAATATATGAAACTACATTAAATTTCCTTTCAGAAAATGCATTATACTATTTTATAACTTAATTTTTTCTTTTACAAAAGTAATATTAAATATTGATATCATTTTTTCTATGTAACGTTGACATTTTGTTGCCTAGAGGCCACAGTTTTTAATTTATTTTTAATCTGTTGAAAGTTTTCAAATCTATATAAAAGCAACTTTACAACTATGCATAATAACATAATCTTCAGCAATAAGGAATAGCTTAGAATCGTGCTTGAAATGAAAATTTTCAAAGTGACAAATTTAACCAAGGTATTTCGGGTTTTTCGTTATACTTTTCCGCATTTTACATCAATTATAGTGGCATAAGTAATACATTAAATTAAAGGTCAATAAATAATTAGTCTGATACTACTTATTTCATTAAATTCCGATTTCAAATAGCTGAGTAATTTGTATGTAAACAAATAAGTTCGTTTCCTGCTACCAAAAGCAGTTCTTTATTAAATGCGTTGTAACTTCATTCAGTTGTATTATTTTTTAAATATCTTAACAGCATATGAAACTATATGAAATTCCATGTCTTAAAATATATTACACTATTGTACAACTTAATTGTTTCTATCCCAAAAGTGATTTTAAATGTTGATATCATTTTTTTCATATTTATAACGTGGATATTTTCGTGTCTAAAGGAAGAAATTTTAAATTAATTTTAAATAAGTTGAAAGTTTTGAAGTTTACATAAACGCAGCTTTATAAAGGTGTGTAACAACATGTTATCTTATGTTGTTAATAGATTTGTTTTGCAATAGAAAGAGGCGTAAAATCAAAACTTAACATTACATTGTTGCCAATAAGTATATACGCAAATCCTCATATTTAAACAAGAATATTTTTGCTATCTACTTGTGCATTTGTATATTCAATTACTCGGATTGTGTGAGAATATTTCATTATTTCAATACATCCCACTACTGCTTCCCCCACTCTTGCAATTCACCAGCATTATGCAATAAAGTCGAGGACATTTTAGCAATAATATTCCACATACATACACACATATGCATACAGTCATAGATATAAATGTATGGATGCATGCGAGCGAGCAATAAATGCGTGTTGACTGTTTACAGAGCTATAAGCAAACACGTGATTGTGCACATTCGCACACACATGCAATGGTACGCGTTAGAACAAATGAATTAACAAACGCTGCGTCGCGGCTCTTAATGCCGCACAGTGTTGCCAACCGTCAACATTGCTTTCAAACGTTCGAAAGCAAACAATTAACAAATACACGAATACAAACAAAGAATTAGGTTTTGTGTCACGAGAGGAAATTACAGGAAACTATATGCAACAATATCTATCGAATACATTGTACGGGTATGTAAATTATGATTGAAATAAGCGCGCGCGGATAAACTACACACACTCGCTGTTTGTGTACACACGTTTGAAGGTGCGTTTTATGCGTGTGACCTACATACGACAATAGCGTATGAATTTTATCGGATTGGGTGCCTTTAGTGTAGAGAAGGGGCGCCATCTTGTAGCACGACCAACGCAGTGTTTCAAACACGCTTGATATTGACATAGCTAATTTACTAATTATAATTACAGATTAAATTACAATAATGACACGGTGGTAGACGGTATTACGGTGCTGCGAATGCACGGAATGGTGTGCAATTCGTGTATTGAAATGTCCGTGGCTAGGCTAGCTAGACAAACAGACGAGCGAAAACAGGTTAATCGTACGCTGTGACGAAATCCTGCGGGTAGCTTGCGTGTATGCAACCACTTTTACTTCGATGTCGAAGTATAATCGCAATCAAACCTTGTGGTTATGCATAACCTGCTTCGAGCAATATGCTTACGACTTGGAACAAGCAGCTGTGAATAATTAATGGCGTATAGGTTAACTTGACTTTTATTGTTTTATTTGATTTGTAGCATAATTGTCATATTTTATGATTGTTAACGTAACCTATAAATCGTTTTATCATAGGTGTTAGACATTCTGGAAGTATGTAAGTTCATTTAATTGTGTTTAGTTGAATATAGATGGCGCTGTTTACAATGTTGCCAAAATGTATTTACACAAATTCTAATATTTCTCGATTATTTCGTTTATTTAGTGAGAATGAAGATTATTTTTAAGCTGAAAATCATTAAGATCGTAGGCGAATTACTAAAAACTCGACTACCTTAGAGTTATCCAAAAATTAATTAAAAATTCCGTCGAATTTTACGATCGCTACCGATGAAATCTTGAATGAAACTCGTAAAGAAATGAGCAGTTAGAAAGGAATGTAATCCAATTTTTGCAAGGTTTATCGGTTTATCGCATTTTGCAAGTGGGTTTATCGCATTTCCCTTGATGAACATCGGATCGAAGAGGGCGCTTATGCGGCAGTGTTTGAAAACGGAACATTCGGCGGGCGTCGCACTGTTGGTCGATTTCGAGAAAACGACGTATTAAACTAACAGCGTCGTAAAAATACACATTTTGCGTCTCTTTAACATGGATTTTACCACATTTAGAATAATGTTATCGAAAGAAATGCTTCACCATTAGATAGCTTCATTCTTCTGCGTCTATAATCAGTACTTAGAATTTAAATTTTCCTTTTTTTACATAGAGTTATCAGGGATAGAATTTATCCTTTGCTGGCGATATGAAGGAGTAAAATGTATTTAACAAGGAATATATCAGCATATTCTCTATTTCACAATCTATTATATGATGTATAGATTATTACTAGTCTATTTGGGAACGTCCCTTTTTTGGGGGTGTATGGTGGAGCGCGCAGTGTTCTGCATGTAAATACTTCATATACGAGTTGCAACTGGTCTCACCTTGCGTGAGCACAAAAAATCGATGTGTCTCACGCCGAGCTAAATTTCGCTCGTATATGAATAATTAACATACAGTCCACTGCGCGATCCTGTATACACCCCGAAAAAATAGTCGTACACAAGCAGGATAGTAATAATTTATACACAATTTAATAGATTATAAAATAGACAACATGCTGATATATGACTCGTTGAATACGTTTTACTTCTTATTATCACCAGTAAAGGGTAAAATCTGCCTTTGATAACTCTAAACAAAAAAAGAAAATTTTAAATTCTAACTATTGATTATTAACGAAGAAGAATTAAGCTTTCTAATGATGTATTATTTATCCCGGTAGCATTATTCAAAATATGATAAAATTCATGATAAAACGCCAAGAAACGGGTATTTTTTAGAAGTCACGCGACGCTGAGTGGATTTAAGACGCTTTTTTCACGAAATCGCCCCACTGTGGCGACGCCAACGCGTTCGCATTCGAACATTGACAAGAGGTGGGGGAAATATTGGGGAAACGAGGGTAAAAGTGTGTCAAAAGTGTATGTGTGCGGCATGACCCAGATTCGCGGAACGCGTGCGCGGCCAGCCAGTATTCCACACGTTTTCTACGCTTAGTCTCCAGCTCTAGGCAGGCACATAGCACACATTATATACTCTCATGACAGATCCACACATAAACACACATGCATAAACGCATATACATACATATACACACCTACACGCACAAAAGAAAATATACATATGCACACAAAGAAGCCAGTGCGCACAGATGCTGGCAGGCACATTTGACATTCGGAGGCAAATTGCACGAAACGAGGCGTGCTGCCTGCACACTTTGCTCTGGCCTTTTGCGATTCCTGCCGGGACGCATGCATTTTTCCTCCCCGGCTCTCGCCGGTTACTAGGTGTTGAATAGGCATACGTGCATTAGTCTAGTGATTTT
>WSZQ02156429.1:0-16539 GCA_019419845.2 Weissflogia rhopalogaster | reverse complement strand
CACTTTCTTTTGATAAATAAATATCTTAAAACACTGAATCATGTTTTATATGAATGTTGGATTACTAATTGTAAGAGATTTGTGAAAATATGAAAGCTGTATATTACTAGAGGTATTTGGAAACATGGTCATATTCTGTACCAGGAATATGAAAATGTTTAAATAGATATTTAGATGGTCCTTATACATTCTGACAACAGTAGCATGATTTCTTTTCTATTTAATTGTAAATCAGTAAATACGCGGCTTACAAAGTATTGATGCCTTTTCGATTCCATAATTTCAGAATTCCATGTTTGCATGTCTCAGTGTTGGCTAAAGGAAACTGTCGTATCGCAGGGACAAAGATTAAGATAATAAGATAAGGGATAGCACAGGGAGGGCACCCCAAGACCTATTTCTAAGTCACGATACTTATATTTTATGTTTTTACAAACATAAACACTATGCGACGGCATAGTGCGTTAGAATAACGGCTCTATTTCCAAAAATATCTGTAAAATTACCAAATATTTCCTTCGATAGTTCTTTCAAATGCAAAAAGGAAGTCTTTTCACTTAAAAAAGTTCAGTTTTTGAACATTTGGTGCAATTTACAAAGGATATTTTATTGTTGTTGGTTAATTTATTATTACTTTAACTTATTGTAACAAAGAAAACTTTTGACAATTTAAAAAATGTGAAATAATGGGTAAATTACAACTTTCAACATGTCATATGCAAAGTCTATTGGATTAGAAACATGTTTGGCTTATTTCTGTCTCTTCTCACTTCCTAGTTGTGAGGAAAGATACAATTTGTAACAGTGCAAGTCACTCAAATACACTTTATCACCAGAAAAAAATGTTAATAGTGCAGATTGTATTATTATGTATATGTACAATGTTTAAAAGTACAAGTATAGAATAATATACGAGAAAAAATAAAAAAAAAACTCAGTATAAAACAAGAAAGAAGCAAAATAAAAGCATATGACAGTGTGGTGGATGATGTCATGGCGTCGGTTTTGTACATATTACGTCATCAAATTCGTGTTAACTGGCACTGGGACACAGCAGCACGATGGAAACAACGGGTTTGACGTTTCCTTTGAACAAGGCTGGCCAAACCATCTAACAACAATTGCGAGTCATTCGCTAGCAATGCTTACAAATCACCGCAAAACGTGTGCTGCTTTTTCGATTCGTCGCCTTTGTTCCCTCGCAAGACTCCAGGTATGTACCACGTTGGTAGAATCAACAAGGTAACAACCACAGGAGGAGTCTCTACATCGCTATAATTGAAAATCAATTCCAAGGACATAGCCGAAGACTTTCGTACATTTATCGCGGAAAAGTTTTGCGATGCGTAAATACGCGTAGTATGTCCACAAGTCGCAAAAGTGAACGTAGTACGCGCACAAACACATCCCACCCCACCTCGGCTCGTCGTCGAAATAGTTGCAACGCGAGAGCGACAGCGACGTCAGCGTGTAACAACAATGAAGGGGTTGGTTTATTTTTAGTAACGCATCGGGCGAATATTCGAAATTGTATATAATTCAGGGTGTCAGTATGTCACGTCAGTGAGGCGAGTTGCTTAGCAACAGGCGCTTAGCCCGGCCTATTTTCGGGCTCTATTGATCCGACCCAGCTCTCCTTCACTTGGGGTTAAACTCAGAGTCGGACTCTCGCTGGCGGAACACATGACGCGCGCCACCGGCACACCAGCCACCACTTTCCTTCCCTCATTCCTCAACGCGTCGGCACGAACGAAGAAATTGGAGTCAGTACCACTACTACTACAACGTTTAATCAGACCTTGACGACGTTTAGAAACAAAGAAATCATTAAAGTCCTTCGATTTGTAATGCTTTAAACCAAAATTCGTGAAACAATCGTAAACAAAATCGTAAACAATGAATAATCAAGCAGGACATGTTGTCCTTAATCAAATTGTCGCAAATGTGGGTCGGACAGGTGAGACCGCACGTTTCTGGTGATAAAATTAGAGATTGTTTGAGCGCGACGAAGTAGTGACACTTCAATAATTCAAGTATTATTTCAGGAGTTGACCTGATTTTCAGCTATCAAATTTTAATGCGTTGCTTGGATTGTGGTCGATGGTGCGCGCCTGAAATCGTTATCTCAGCCGGCTGTAAAACGCAATTATCGCTCTCGCAACTGTAAATAAACAATGTAACAAATGCTCGCTTTTTGTACGAGAATGCCTCTGACTTGGAGTTTGTTGCGTCTAGGTTTTGTGTTGGGTTCGAAAAAGAAACGATGCGTTTGTGTTTGACCAGCGAGAATTCGCTCGATTTCTTTGTTCTCCCGGCCTCTAGGAGCTGTCTCTTTTGCGGTTCTGGCAAGTCGCGCGCCTATGCCCCAGCTATAATTTTTTATGCACATCGATTTCGTTAAAATTTAAGCCGCGCGTAGCTGTAAAAATGTGCAACACAAGAACTCGTACGATTCTCACACGCACAAAAAGCGTGGAAGGGATGTCAGTGTTCCACACTATCAATATTTTGAGGAATGTAGAAATTTGCAAATGTCACCATCTATACAAAACGTGTGGCATTAAAATATTGATATTGACAACTTTGAATCTTCCTGTCTCAGTATACGATGCGAAATTCCCTTTGTCTTTTACTTTGGCAACAAAGTCTGATTGTTCAAGGTTTGATTTATAACGATAGAAAAATGAGTATTCAAATAAATTTATGAATGTACTTTAATTAATGAACATAGTCTTTGCATTTCGTTAATCCATGTATGATTCTATTCCATGGAGACTAATCTGTGAAACAATAGAAAGTTCCTATATCATTTTCAAACCGAAATATTAAAATTGTCGATATATTACCGAATTACCTATATTACCGACATACCTGAAGTATATTCATTGGCTAATATAAAGTTCATCCATCCTACAATTAGATTTACGCTATTTACACTGTTAATGTTTATGGTTATGTTCTTGGTAAAAATAATAAACATTTTTATATATTAAAGAGACATTTACTTTTAAATTAATTAATGTGCATTTACAATTTTGTTTCATTCTATGAAAATATTTGCATTTAGTATTCCATTTATGCGTCAATATATAAGGGAGATTATTAATTCATAAAATAAGTGTAAGTTTTGTGTCATATTTACTTCGAAAATTTTCAAATTTATGATTTAAGCGAAGTAGCCACATCTCTGAGAGAGTTTCGAGAGCTGATTAAAAGCTCAGGTGACAATCTGTATTACCGGTAGGTTTGCAGTTTTAAGGATGGAAAATAGATGGCGCAACCAGACTTGATTTACAGTTTTAAATTAAGGTTGTACATTTTAAATGTAATTGTTCGAATTGAATTTATTACAAATGGAAAATAAATAATAAAACTTCTTAAATGCCAGAAAGACTTTCATTGTAACAGAGATTTTCGAACATTATTAATTTTTTTCAGGATGCTTTTACATTTCCTCATAGAATGAAATCCTGTTTCTTTAGTTACCAAATTTAGCTTGTTCGGATACGGGAAGTTTGCAGTTGGAGAGTTCGTCTAGTGGTTAAGGTGTGCGCCTCTCATTCGACCGCCGCGGGTTCGGGTCCTACGTGGGGAGATGAGCAGTTCCATTTTTCCCAATTAGATTTATAATCATACATTTCAGCAAAATAGAATGGTCAACTGCCGCCGCTTTGCGGCGGCACTTCGTTTTCTCAATGGACTGCAATCTTTATAGTTCGCCGCTTCGCTGCAACTTTAGCTTGTTCGGATACGGGCATTTCACAGTTGGAGAATTCGTCTAGTGGTTAAGGTGTTCGCCTCTCATTTGGCCGACGTGTGTTCGGGTTCTACGTGGGGAGATGAGCAATTTCTTTTTTCCAATTTAGATTTTTAATCATACATTTTAGCAAAATAGAATGGTCAACTGCCGCCGCTTCGCGGCGGCACTTCGTTTTCCCAGTGGCCTGCAATCCTTAGAGTTCGCCGCTTCGCGGCGAACTCTACTCGAGTCCCGACTCACGAGCAACCGGTAACAGGAAAAATAACCGACCCCGTCTGGGTTTGATCCCACGACGTCCTGCTCCAGGTGCATCGACCCTCGCACTGCGCCACTTCGGCGGCATACTCCTAGGCGAGTTCTTAGGGATTAAAATGAACACATTTTCATACATATAGTTTATGATGTACAGAGAATAAGAATTCAATATTTTTTTAAAATATATAATTGTACGAATTGAAATTTGTAAGAAATGAAAAATAAATAGTAAAACTTAGATTATTGGACATTTCACTCTTTGTCTATATGTAGCAAGTAACTAAATATCGGAATAGCCGTGGAAATTGTTAAACTTTTCACAGCTATTTTTTCATCGACTTTCACGACGAAGATTGTTGCTCTAGTGTTGACTTGGTTTTGTTGAATGACGGTTTGAGAGTACTTACAATTAGGTATAAATTTTATGGAGTTATGTTAAATTGAAAATACGAAATTATTCTGGATCAATAAAAATAAAATGTATTTCAATATTTCCTTAAGGTATAATTACAGTCACAGTTAGTTTTTCTTAGAGTTACTTTCAACAAATAAACATACTTTTAAATCGTTTGTAACCAATATCCTAATATAAAATACATACAAGATTTTAAATACGGGTAACAAATATAATCGTGGCACAAAAGTAGGATGCACTCCTTCCTCAAGTTTCTCAACAAAGTCATTCATAATTCAATTGCCTAACAAGTGCCACCTTTACAGAAAGCAACTTACAAAAAGAAACAAAACTTCTAGTGGCATATCCAAATCACACGGACCGTTACGAGAATCGAGTGTAGCATTTTTTTGACTAGATTTACCCTTATGTCTCTTCGGTCGATGATGCTCTTGATCAATCGGTGAAGAACGTTTTCGTTGTGGGAATTAGAGGACTCAGTGTGGTTCCTGGATGCATGGGATTTCTTCGTATAATGAACGTCTTCAATCCCGTTGAGGGTATTAAATTTGTACAGTTTCCCTATTTAAAATTGCAAAATGTGTTATATAAATGTATTCAAGTAGGTGGTAATGAGTTTACGTACATTTTGAATCCATGGTAATGTCAAACAATCATCCATACTAATTCGATGTGCTGGTATTAAGCATAACAAACGACTAATCAGTTCTTTCGCTTCGGCGGATACATTGTCAAAGTATTCATCCGGAAAGCAGTAATCACATTTGAGGATATTTGTAGTTGTCTCTTCGACAGAATCGTCCAAGAATGGGGACACGCCGCTGAGTAAGACGTAAAGGAAAACGCCTACCGCCCAATAATCGGTGTGTTTCCCAACTGGTTGACCGAGGACGAGTTCCGGAGAGGCGAATTCCAAACAGGCCGGTGGCAATATAATACTCTTCGCGGTGTTGACGCAATCGCCGAAATCGATGAGTTTAATCTGTGGCGTTGTATTTGACAAGTCCACCATTACATTCTCGGGCTATAACAATATATACAATTACAGAACCATTCTTGAAATAGAATGGCGAAGCTTACCTTTACGTCTAAATGAGCTAAACTTTGGCGATGCAACCACGCCAATGCAGATATAAGCTGCGTTGTATAGTTACACACTTCTAACTCGCTGTAAACCTCATTTTGGATCAAATAATTATACAGATGCATTCCCCGAACACTGAAATCAATTTCGGTAATTTAAGACCGTATATAAAGTTACAAACTTACATTTCCAATACAATAGTATCAATTCCTGGAACTGGTGCATTATCGAACAACGCCATCGCATGAATAATATTGGGATGTTGCATACCTGCAAGCAGTGTGTACTCAGCTTGGGTAACTTTATGAGGCTGTCTTCGACGGAAGATTTGTTTCAACGCCACTTCTTGACCAGTTCCTCGGTCTTGCGCTTTTCGAACGATTGAAAAACGTCCTCGATCAATTTCCTCACATTCTATATACCGTCGCTTAAATTGTTCCTGTTGCCATCGCAGATTATCAGCGACGGGCAAAGTTACCGTCACACTATGTAGGGAAACTTGTTTGTTTGGAATGGTAACTACCCGGAAACTATACGACTCCCCCGGCATTAAATGCTCCACTGTGTAACTCGTCGAATTCAATGGTTGATTGTTGTTTGGGGACAGCCATTCTCCGGTACCAATCTTACAGTATTCGACAAGATACTGCTGATTGCTATTGTTATCATTTTCCCACTCTAGCAGCACGCTCACGGATGATATCACTTGGATCTTCGGCTCCTTCAAGAAGGGCAAACTTTCCGAAACGAGTAAATTTGCCGAACATTGTGCACTACCAATTTCGTTCGCCGCTATACAAACATAGGTCCCCGAATCAGAGTTGCGAACGTTATTAACGACCAGCGTTGCTGAGCCGTTCGATGCCTGACTGATATGATATCTACCACCATGCCGCATCACGCAAGGGTCCGGTTCGATCTTTCGCCAAGTTATCTGACAAGGACGACCGCAAGGTTTCACCGAGCAGGTGAAAACGGCGCGGTCACTTCCGACAAGATTAGCGTCTTGTATCTTTTCGACAAAATCAGGACATGAAACTTCCGGAATGATATTTTCCTGCAGCGTAGAAGCGTCTATTGATCTACGTCCGTGTGGGAAGCTAGGTTTGCGAAAGCGGAAGGACCAAGCTTTACGATTGCCGTTGGAAAGCACGTGAGCCGGCAACCATGCCTCTTCCACGCTGGCACTAGTCCTCACGAGGTATCCTTGCGCAGAGTCATAACGTATAATGGTGACAATTTCACCGGCAGGCATCTCCAAATGATCAATGATTAAGCGTGCCTGAGTCCCTGGTGCCATTACGTGATTATCAAACTATTCGAAAAGCAACACAAAATGATAAAACACAAAATGCGAAACAATAGAATAGTGAATAAATTCCTATATTGCGATTTTATAATTAATGAAAGATAATTAATGTTAATTAATAATTAATGTTAGATGTAGCAGTAGTGATGAACATGGATTTTGACATGCTTTGAAATGAATTTATCTGTGTTAGAAATGTTACATACAATCATGCTCACCCATATTCTCATATTCCTCTCGATGCGACCAAAATTTAAATCCAATTATGACAATAAAAGCCAAGACTCATTTTTAATCAAAACTTTATACATTAATGTCTACATAATAACAATAGTTCGTATCACAGTTTGTTTGTTTTTTTTTTTGTTAACACAAGTTTCATGTGGATTCCCAAAGGAAGCAGCGCGCATTTAAATATTCAAGGATTTGTATTTTAGGGGAAGAGAAATTACCAGTATCATTGTCATTTGACCTACAAGGCAAGAAGAAATATCAGCATGCAACGAAGGAGGGTAACTACTCAGCTAAGTTTTACGAGATCGCAGGATATGCTCTGGTGGGCTTACCGTTGGATGTGGGGGTGTACTCTCCGACCATCGACGCGTATCTTCGTTACTATTACCATCGCCAACCCCCATCGCGGAATCGCTCTTGTGTTTTCCAAAGAGACCGTTGAGTATACGCTTTGATTTGCGATGCTCTTTACTGTCTTTGTTACGTTTCGTCATCAAGTCCGCCTCGCAGGGTATGCTGATTGTGTTCGCGTGATGTATAGGGTTGATTGTTTTTTTACTAGCTGGAGGGGGCGGTGGTGGAGGAGCCGAATACGGGTTCGGTGATGGTACTTCGAATTCGAAGGGCGAAGAGCTACATATAATCGAAACGAAGCGAGAAAAAAAAACGTAAGAAAAAATAAAACCTTAAAACAAAACAAAATGTATAAACAAAAACCAAAATCCAAAAACAGCAAAAAAAAAAAAACGTAATCGTTGATTAAAAGCAAGCAAAGCATGTCAAAAACACTTCAAAATCACGATGCACACGTTCTTATTTTGAATTATATTATATTTATATATCAATCAATTAATATGTAATGTTATTTATGTACAATCATACACATTCTATATACACCGTCGAAACGTAACTTCGATTAACTCTCGAAACATAAATCAAGTAAGTGTAATCGGCAAATAACACAGGAGATACAATTTTTCAATGAATTGTTAATCACTTACTTTGCTGTAAGAATATAAATTACAACGACAATATTATTATTATATTCATAGAAATTCTAGATGAGTATTTTGGGGATGTGTGTTTATGGCTATTTTCTTTGGTTTGTCTGCCATGGTTGGTTTGTTACGACATGTCTAAAGGTTTCTTTTTGTTTCCTGTTTATTCGGGGTGATACGTAAAATATTTGTGATCCAATAGAATCGCGTTAAAACATGCCCAGCCTGCGGTAATCAGCACCCAGCAAAATTCCATTGCACACCAACAGAGTTGTCACAGCATTAATGCAATATGTTCACAGATTAAATTCGCTTCCACCGCCATCACTTATCATCAAATCATCATCACAATAGAATCAAAAAATATTTAATCACACGCGCTTGCTTGCTGCATAATTTGTATAGATATATTCGAGACGAGAGAAGTGTATTTTTGCTTGAGCAAGAAAGATGAAGTGTTTTTAACCAATCGCTCCCTTCACGTTTAATGCAATATCTATTTATGATTACATGTATGTCATATGCATAATAAATATAAAAATAGTAGATATTTCAACGCGCAAGACTTTTGCCATTTCCTTCATTGCTAAGTTTAATTTTAAAGTGTCATTTTTCTTTGGAAAAATGGATATCTACTATTTATATCATACGTTTATGTTGGAGGTTTTGGTGTTTGTGTGTAGTAGTTTTTTTGTGTGTTTACTTAATTTTCGACAGGAGCAAGAAAGTTTACAGTGTTATACTTCATCATCTTCTACGTAGGTTTTGTCGGTTTCAATTACGATGTTTACGACGTTTTTGGAATTGGTTAAAATACCCGTGTGATACGTTTAAAGTTAATGCAAGTTTGTGTATTTTATCAGTGCCTACATGTTTTTGGTTGATTTTTAGTTTAGCGAATTTATGAATTGTATGCCCCAACATATTTCAAATACCATATGTGTACCCCGTAAATTCGAAATGTCCGTTTAGTTGCAAATTATTTTTGTGTTTGCATAAAAAACAACCTAGCCAGATATGCACTCTAACCACCCCCCAAAATGAAAGAATTAATAATTAGTCCCATCACCACATCACATTGAAATACATGTGTTTACAAATTGTGTTTCTCGCAATTTTCATTGCAATTAGTTTACTTTCAATGTTATATAACAGATCACAACCAAAATGAAATGCAACAAGAATTCGTCCACACCCAAACCCACACCGGTCGCAGTTTTCGCAAACTGGATGAAATTTGATGGATAAATCCAAAAAGCCACACCCATGGTATGTCCCTGTATATGGTAGATTCAGAGTTCTAGCAACAGTGTACTCACGAGTCACGCGTTAGCTGATTCTGAAACGCGATCGGACTTTGGATAGCTTTGAGGAAGTTCATCTGCGAAAGCAAGATGGCATCAATCGTGGTTTTCCATTGGGTGAACACTTCCGGTGACGCCGCCAGGCATTGCATATGTTCTTTCTTCTTGTTCGGATCGGTGGATTCTAAACTAAACGTCCATTGTTCAACAGGATCTATTTTCATCGATAATTTGTTCATCTGTAAAAAAGGTCCAATCAATGAAAAATTGTTTTATTTCAACAAAAAAAAAGAATCTACCTGAATATGTCCTCGATAATAATATTTTGGACTAGTAAATTGATTTTTCCTGACAGACGACTCGGAGAAGATAATACTTTGTTCGAAGAGGAACACCTGAAGCTCTTTGTTCTTGAATGCGTTGTTACTCGTTAGATCGGTTACTGTGAGCGAACCGCTGAGGAGTAATTTTCCCTGTGCAGTTATTTTACCCTAAAAAGTATAAAAGTTAGAGGTTTTGCATGGGGATTTTGAAAAAAGATAATTACAGAGAAACCCTGCAAGCGTCCAACATCCATCATGTCATTTGCAGCTTTGGGCACGACCGTCATCACATGTAAAGCATCCTGTAGCATTTTCGCCTCCTGCTCTAGACCAGCCCTGTCTGTATGCTTGTACAGATCCTTCAACAGCAGCTGGTATTTCATAATGCGCTGCACGGGTTTGATAAGAAGATCGCAGATCTGCAGTTTGTGACCGAGTAATATTCGTAGCTCTTCAAAGTACGTATCCAAATGCTCGGAAACAATAAATTCGCTCACGGGTTTGTTTTTGCAGTACACCACATACATGTGCAGTTTTCGCTCGCAGCGTTTAAAAAGGGGACCCAATTCTTCAGGTTGGTCTAGACATTTTTGTAGTTCCTTCAGAAATGTGCTGAAAATATAGATACACATGAAACAATCTTTTAGTGACAACAACGAACACAACTTACTCTTTATGCCAGGTATAAATATTTTCAATATTGCCAAAGACCATTTTATCTTTCCCAGATTTGAGATCCTCGGGCAATGGCACCTCACAGTTTTCATCCTCCATGGTCGGGATGTAGCCGTTCACAATGAGAGCCAGATCTTGTACGTATTTCTCTTCGGTCTCGATCAGTTCCTGCATCACATAGACGCGCTTTTCCAGGTGCGTTTCTTTAGCGTCCGACGAAGAACCCTCGTCGGCGTGCTTGTTATCGCTCTCGTCGCCGCTGTACGCCGTCGTCGCATCGTTCGACGAGCACTGCGCCGACAGCTCTTTGTGTGGATTCTCGCTGTCGCTTAAACCGTCCGGTTTCGCGTCGCGTAGCAAGGAATTCCGCTCCTGATTCTCCGTGTGTTGCTCCTACAAAAGCAGCGCACACACGCGCATATCTTCCATTATTTCCCACTCACGTCAACCGGCCCACACAGTGCAAAATTATGTAAATAAACATGCGATGAGGTACGTGGTGGTTTGGGATTAATCAAAAACGTGCGCCATCGAAAGTGATTACGCAGATAAAACATCAGGTTCGTGTACATAACCTGATTTACAATCTACGAGAATCATAACCAAAGTTTAGCAACATAACCGCAGTCCAGGGTCAGTATAAAACTCAAACAAACAAAAAAATCTAGTCATGCGACGAACAACTTCTAAGAGAAAAAACGATAAAACTTGGATTGGGGAAGTTTTGCAGGCAGGAAATAAGAGAAAATTCGCACCATTCGTTCCTTAACTATTTGCTCTATCTCCGCTAAATCAGCCGACGTCGCTCCTTCTAGCGATTTCAACGTTAAACTAGACACCTAAAGTTGCGACAAAACACAGAGAATGACAATGTTAAAGACGATGAAAATTACCATGAAGTATCAACCATGGAATCGTAATGATCAATGAATATTGAGTGAGCTCTAGGAGCATGATTGCGTAATTAATATTTACCCGCTTGCTGGGATTCTCCTCGATGGGTGGCACTGCGCTGGTAGTTGCACCTCCAGCGACGAGAATCGGTTCCTGAATTGGCTTCATCGGTGGCGGCAGTTCAACCTCGTCGTCAACATCCTCGCCGCCACCGTTGGCGATGCGTACAATGCGTTCCTCTTCGTCCTCGCCCTCCGACACGGACGGCTTGTTGCCCATTTCGTTGGGCACCTGTATATTCAAAAATAACCATCAACAACACCCAGAAACAACAACGGCACTTAGTCGAAACAAATTGACATGTTTGTCGTTAATTTACTCGATTGGACTCAAGTCCTCGCGACCCACAAGCTGCACAAGTGCGGCCGGAAAATGATAACCTTATCAGCGGGCAGACCCACCAATCACCGTCTAACTCAATTCGCGCTGTGTTTTACAGGCTGGGTTTTTTACAATCAAAGATAACAGGTTCCTTCAAGGTACTACGTGCCCAACCAGTGAGAAAAGGAATCATTGTAAATGATGATATTAATTAGAGTCCCACAAACACTTCAAGCAATGTCAGTTTTTGTATGAAAAGTCTGTAAATGGAGCAAGTACATCCGACCTTAAGACGGAAGTACTACGTAGGCCAATCAGAAGTAACAAATCCCTTCGAGAATGATTCAATATCAGTTTTACTCCCACATACACCAGGTCACTACATAGGTCGTTACCATAAATCAGAGGTAACAGGTTTCTGGAGGTACTCGCTACCAAACCAGTGATTTGATATCAATTATATATCATAATTTGATATCAATTATAGTCCCACAGACTATATCAATGCAGTGACCGTCTTCGCTGCAATGTCTAAGTGTCTACTAATTGAATAAGTTGATCGGACTTGAATGGGAGGGGGTACCAATGAAAGTCTTGCCGTGGAATAGAAAATCGTAATTAATTACCTTGATGCGCTTATCTGAGCCGGTCTTCTTGAGCGGCGGTCTATCGGCCGTCGACTGAGTCTTCTCCACTTTGCCCTGTGACAGTTTCCGCAGTTGTGGCGGCAACCATTTCCGGCTGGAAAAACAAAGCGCATTTATTGGCTCGGCTTTCATGTCAATCGCTCATCGCCCGCCGCCACACAAACTCCGCAAACACGTACAACCGCAAAATAACCCGACACCCGCCCACAGGGTTGGCAACCGGCAACGAACACATCAGTGCACAACTCTACTGCCACCGTCGCCATCGGCATCAACAGCATCATCTTGGATGCCGTGTCGCGTTTCAGGATAATGATTGCGTCACCTTGTATACCACCGTCACAGCACCGCCATACTTTTTTCACATGCCCTGCATTAAAATGACCTCAAACGAAACGTGTACCTTTTGCGCCGTATGCTTTTACGCCGCTCCTCACAACAACTCGAACACTGTGCTCGCAACAACCTACGCATAAAACTCATCTTTCGCACACACTTCTCTCACATTCGAATATGCTGAGATGAATATGCTAATATACTAGTAAAGTAATCTACCTTATCGTGTGAGGAGCGTCTTATCACCTCCTTCACAGTTACAAATTTACGATGAGTAATTACACTTTGCAGAATGACGCTGGCGTACACACTTCATGAGATAACGTACTAGACTCAATTCTCGGAGAATTAGTGAGTATGTGCAATATTTGCACCCACAATCAGTAACCGCACATTCCAGTAGGCCTGGACAAGTGCACCAGGCCAGGCCAGTTGAGCTAATAAACTGACTTAAAACGCCTGCCCACAACATTGTATTATGTAAAAAGAATGCTAAATTAATAGGGACGTACGTGTAGGTCATAGGTAGTCGCCATGTCGCGTGCGATGGCGTTTTGCATGTCTGCATGCTGGTAATGGACGGCCACACGCCCTCTTTGCATAACGTTTAATTACATTTCGTTTTGTATGATTTTGTACCCGGACCTTCTATGAGCACGTAGTGGGTGATTTCATTATACTAGTGGCCAAAATCTAAAATGGGATAATTTTTGATAGATATTTAGCGTCTTTTCACGAACATTTAACTTTTCCGGAATTATGTGTCCAATTTCAATAGTTCCCTTTCCTTGTTTGAAGGATTGAAATCAATTATGTCAATTAGTCTTTAGTCCGACTATGAATACCTCTCTTAGTCATTTTTAGGGGAATCTTTACCCGGCTTTTGAATCAATAGCTTTCAGATCTTTGTAGAATTCCATGAAATGGCAATGAATACCAACCTAATCTTATTGCATAGCATCTCAAAAAATCTTATTTGTTGTGTTAGAAAACGTATTTGAAATTTTGACCATTCAAGAACTAAAATCACCCACTATCTAACACTAGATTGGATATTGTGTTGCGTCGCGTGTGAGTGGCCATAATCGTAAAGCACCAAATAAAACTGCCTTTTGCAGGCGCCACGCGTTTTCCACGAAACGCCGCAGAAAATTACAGGCAAACCTAATCGCCAAACACACCACTGAAAAAAAAAAACTGCACGCTGCTCAATTGCTCACCCGCTAAATCCGCGACGTTTGTTCACCGGTGACGAAGTGTTGATACCGCTGCCCTCGTTGCCACTGGGTGCTGGCTCTGAAGAAAAAAAATGCAAGTTATTTCACATTTCATCAATATTCCACATACAATTCGTGATAATTCCCATTCCCCATTTTACAGTTTACACAGTGCATTTCGCAGAGCATTTGCGGGAAGGATGTGAATGTTTGCTAAAGCGCACCTTGTTTTAAATACTTGTGCATTTTGTCATAGACGTTGCGCATCGTTGATCGCGGTGCACGCTGATTATGCAGGAGTGTACTCGTACAATGCAACGCACTATCCGACGGTTTATCTTCAATGACACTTGCGATTAGCATGCTTTATCACTAAACACTGCGAATAAGTCATAAATGTTTATAATTGTGAACTGATGAGACAACCATCGACCATTATGGTCGATTGAAGAACGTTTGTAATGTGAACTCACGAAATGCGCGAATCAAACTGAATTTTTAACGGCGATTGTGGATCCGGCATGTGAATGGTTTTTTTCGGGACGCATATAATCGCGGTTTTTCCAAAGTACCCAGAATGACCACGATCGCAAACTTTAATAACGACAATGCGATGGAATTTCATATTAAATATAGTAAGCCGGATACTATTTATACATTCATACCGTTGGGAAACTTTGTTCTGATTTCAGACAGTCAGACTACGTTGAGTTTTCAATTCGGAAAATCGGAAAATTGTTTTTAATATTCCACGAGTTTTATTTCTTTATTTATCGAATCGTAGTAAATATTTAAAGTTTCTCATAAATATATTCAACTTCTTTGTGCAATATTTAGTTATCACATTATATACATTTAATTTAAATATTTAGAATGATAAAGTAATAATAATAATATTTAAAGTATTAATTTCCAAATGAATGTTTAAGTAATAAAATTTCGTCTTAGGTAGACTAAAAATAAGTTAAACAAACTTTTCAGTGGCATAAAATTTATTTTAACGACATGTTTAACCAAATAATGAAGGAACATTGGATTAATGTGCAATAAGAGCCTTTGTTCTAGTGTTATTTTAAGGAGTAAATTGGTTTTCCACATAGGAAAAAAACATTTTAAAAGTAGACATCAAAAAATATTACTTCAGTTAGTTACCATGTTCCAATGGTAACATGCAATAAAAATTGTTGAAAATATTTAAATAATTATTTTTTACTATCTTTGTAAAAAAGATAGTTTGCTTAAAAAATAAAGTAATTGTAAAGTTAAATCTACCAAATGCAGTAATCATGTTTTAATTCTTTCGTAATAAAAAAATCAATAGGTATCATGGAACTGTATTACCCAAATCAATAACGTGGTACAACTGAATATTTCATACATTGTTTTCCTTTGTTTGTGTCAATGCTTCAATTGTGGTGACTTATTCTATGACAAAAGAAATTGAACAAAAACAGTATAAATTCTGTAATTTGAAATCTTTTAGTAATAATTTTAAATGATTTATGTTCTGTTATGCATTTCCCTTTTTGGCATCTTCAGGATAGTAATTCATAATAGGCTTTTCACTGCGGGATGCAAAATTTTCAAATTGGATAATTATGGAACGTCCATTGGAGATTACATGTTCCGCTATCGATGAATTGCCTGGGTTCTTCAATTCACATATCATGTTCTTGAAAACGAATTCACATTATAAACACTATCAACAAAAGTCAGGCCTTGCTTTTATTCTTTTGAAATAGAGTTCCTCTCATCGTCTATTCTTTCTTCCGAGACGTTCTGATGTCGAGGATACTTTTTGTATTTGGAAAGGCTCGGACAGACAATTTCATAAATTCCTTCCCCTTCATTACCCATTCGGGTGTATGTGATATTACTATTCAAAATTTTTCTAAAACTTTAAACACCAACCGTCTGTTCTTAAGATAGGGTAAACATGTTTTACTAATCTCCAAGGAGCAATTTCTTCAACTTTTAGCAATACATAAGATCTGTTATTAAGAGCCTAAGATTGCTCAGTTTTCAACACTCAATACTTGCAGTATCCAAGAGTACTTGGAGTACTGTTGATCATAAATTCAATAGATAGTATTTCCGAGAGGAAATATGGATATGATGTAATCTGTAAGTACTTTGTAATGTTGCTAGTAGATGACGCTATCAGCGCCATTCGATAATTTTCATGCCGAAAATACGATACTTTCGATACCAAACAATACTTTCTGAAATTCTGACATCTGGTATTATGTTTAATTGCCAATGTATTGATATATGCTATAATTTAAGGATATTGGATTAAGAAAAATCTTGCTTAGAGTGATAAATTCTTAAGATTCAACTAAAAACTTGAAAATTTAAATTTTTCAAAATTCCGACCACGCAAATCTCTGATTAATCGCATTCGAATCCTGGGCAAAAATGTAAACAAAATTGCATTCCACTTTGCGTCGAGAATGCTTACATTATGCGCCAAAACGCCTCTAAATTTATGCACTATAAATTGTCAAAAAAACAGCAAAATAAAAACGGCGACCACACTAGCACACATCAAAAGGCATTCTAATCACATAACGCTCTTCCATCCTTATCCAATTGCAATTTCACCCAAACGACGTAGTTGGTTTAATTTTAGAAGCTTTCTCAGGCGAATGTTACCGCCACGCAAACATTCACAACTCGCTCACGATGAATCTATAAAATTTATACG
>WSZQ02156318.1:2504-34687 GCA_019419845.2 Weissflogia rhopalogaster | reverse complement strand
TTTGTGTAAACTTGAAACATAGTTTGTGATATATTAAAAATGTTAACTTTAAATTTAGAAAATACACTTTTTATTCGAAAAAAATATGCCAAAGAATTTATTCTAAAGTAAGAAAATATTTCAAAGGACCTTTAAAGATTAATTTCGTAGCAATTGATTCATACCTTCTGTTATTATCTTTAAATCACCCAAGTCCTGATTGGCAATTGATATTAAATGAGAAATACCACGCTGTTGCATTAATAGAAATTGCTTAAGCTCCTCTTGGCCGTCTGGATCGAGTTTGTATACTTCATTCTTACCGGTTTGTTTGTTGTCCTGGCAGTAGGAGTCTATTTTCAGGGTGCTTAACATTTCGTTAATTTTTCCCTGCAAATCCATAGAATATAATTTAATAAATTCACTTGCAAGTAAAAAAAGTGTAAGCAATTAACAAATATTTGCAAACATTCTGATAAACTCATAATAGATGACGGCAGATGCATTCTTCGATAGCCATTAGAATCGATCCTTTTATTTACTTATTGGTTATGGATATATTTTAATTATTTAACTTTTCAATTC
Source organism: Weissflogia rhopalogaster (assembly GCA_019419845.2). Taxonomy (NCBI): domain Eukaryota; kingdom Metazoa; phylum Arthropoda; class Insecta; order Coleoptera; family Staphylinidae; genus Weissflogia; species Weissflogia rhopalogaster. Next base: position 34,123 of record WSZQ02156318.1, on the reverse strand, counting down.
CGAAAAGTAATGATATTACTAATAGCAAAAAGAAAAAAATCTACTTACACGAAATTGCGTGGGCATATTAAGATGTGTATACATCATTTCCAACCGCCCCTTAAGAATTTCTTCCTCCGGTTGCAGAACTAGACCCATCTTCCGTGTACACTCTTGTTTCACAAGAATCTATAAGAATATAATGGTTGAAATACAATCATCATCAAAATACAAAAAAAAAAACGAAGAGAACCAAAACTAACCTTGAGAACTCTATGCTGTAGCTGCAGGAATTTCTGCTTCTGTTCAGCAATCTTCGCCAATGACGCAGCGTGTTTCTTCTTCAAGTCGACAATCTCCTTGTTGACTTTTGTCAGAAATCCTTGATGCAGTCCCGTTTCGAATTCTTCGCACATCATGCGCTTCTTAAGATTAGCAAAACCCATAATAGGCATCGGAAGATATTTACTCGGCAAAGGGTTATCAATTTGGGCAGCTCGCCAGAGTTGTTCATCAATCCCAGGTGGTGGTTCCTTGAGGTACTCTTCAAGTTGTGCCTTTGAAGGTGCTACATAGGCGCTGATCGCAGTTACCCCTGCAACGGTGAGCTGTTGTTTCTGTGCAGCTTGGTTAAAATACGCTGCCAAATCAGCGGCCTGTATCTTCCTGCTGGTGCCCGTGACGCCTTTCTCACTCACCGTGATCATCATCTCAGTTTCGTTGTCGGAGAGTGCTTTGATGTGGATGATATTAACGGTGAGATTTGGTTTATTTCCGAGGACGCCGTTCAGACCGGTTACCATGTTTTGTTTCATAGCACTATAGATGGAACATAGGAAATAAAAAGGGATTAGTTATTAGTGACAAGTGAAGCAATTGGTGAAGGGATGAGTGAAGTGTTGATGAAAATGTAGATTTTTTACCTTAATTCTGATTCCTTCTTGTTAAAAACAAGTTTAACATATCCATCGGCGTTATCCATCGTTGGTATTACCACATAACTGATGGCTTTAAACCTATAGAATGGATTACAAGTGCTGTAATCCACCGGCGGTGCCTGGGAGCTATAAAAACCCTTTCCGGTACCCCAACAGGCTTGCAGCATATTCCACTTCTTGAGTATATCATCTCGTTCGTCGCCGAAGACATTAATCGCATAAAACGACGCTAAAATCTGCTGCGCTTTCTGTGCACTCAAATCCTGTACAGGTTGTTCCGCAAGTTTAGCGCCAAACAAGCCCGTTCCAAACCCGGTGGTGCCACCTCCTAAAGTAGTTCCAAAACCTCCTCCTAAAGTCGCCGTGCTTGTACCAAACCCGCCGAAAGACGGCGCACTAGTCGTGGTCGTCTTAAATCCACCAAAACTGCCACCGGTTCCAAACAAACTAGGCGCCGTCGACGCCGCCCCAGTCCCAAAACCTGATGCACCAAAAAGACTCGGCGTTGTTGTGGTGGGCGCCACGCCGAAGGTTGAACCAAAGCCAGTCCCAGTAGCAGTGGTGCCGAACAAAGATGGCGCTTGTGTGTTCTGAGCCGGTGCACCGAATAGTGACGGTGTCGTCGACTGTGTGGAGGCGGCGAAAAGACTCGGCGTTTGCGTCGTGCCAAAAAGAGGCTTACTTACCGCCGGCGTTCCGAAGATTCCCGTCGATGTCGACGCAGCAGGTGCACCGAAAGATGTGCCAAATGCTGGCGCCGGCGTTGCTGCAGCTGTGCCGAATCCGCCAAACGTGGAATTCGCCGTTGGTGCGCCGAATGTCGATGTTCCGAACCCGGTGGAAGCGGCCGGCGTACCAAAACCCAACGTTGCTTGTGGCTGCGAAGCGGTTACCCCAAAACCAAAACCGGTCTCTAAATAAAGTAGGAGGATACACTTTTTAAATTTATACGATGATTTCGACTAGGTTATCTACAAATGTCATTGTCACTGATAAGCCAACGAACTTTTGTAGAACAGAAAGATACACAAATATCTGAAAAACCAGAAAGTGGTCTGGCACAACCAAAATGGCACCGTATACATCATACCAAGCACATGTAGCACAAGCAAGTAATCCATAAATCCATATTTTACAATATTTTCATTAATTTTCATAAATGTTATTCATTAGAACATCAAAGAAATTACAAGACCACCATTTGTGTTCCCTGAAAGGAGGACAACAACCGAATCACCTACGACGGAACTTCCTCAAACAACGACGTCAACAACAATCAATAATTTAGTAACATCAACTTTACAAACACCTACCCTTACAGTTGAAGCAACTTATGAATCAACAACATCTTCATATCGTTCTGCGGTCGATCCCGAAAATGTTCTCAATGTTGTTGAAACAACGCATAATGAAACCCAAATCGCGAATAAACAATTCATCGAGGATTTCTACGAGGAAAACTTCACAACAAATGTAACCACACTTCGAGGAGACATGTCAGAGGATATCGACATGAATGTGGAAGAAGTATTTGATTTTATGCAACCCCGCGGGGGAGATCAAGACAATCCAATACTAAAACTCTCCGATGGTATTCAAACTCCTCCTGGTGCTACTCACGACCTAACAGTATACATATTACTCGCATCTATACTTGGCGTGTTGATAATATTATTAGTTTTTGTCATAATTATATATCGCGCGTACAGATACAGAAAGGATCAGTACAGCCTCACGGGTGGTAACCGCAAACGCGTGAAGGTAACGAAATTTGATGCACCTGAGGTGGAAAGCGATGATTACGATCTCGAAGATTTTGATAAAGATAATTATAGATTTTAACGATTCCTATTACAATATCAACATTATAAATCAATATATTAATCTCTAGAGCTTAATGTACCTAACGTTAAACCGGAAACAATTCTGAATGATTAAATTAATAGAACGTTTCTATATTCGTATATTTTAAAAGCGATTAATTAAGAACGAGAATTTTAAAGTTTACAGATAATAAACAAATGATGATATAACCTCAAAACATACTCACGTTTAGCTGGCGTTCCAAAACCACTTGTAGAACCAAACATTTTCACTGATTTTAAAGTAATTCACTGTCCAGTTTACTAATATAACGGCTTAAATCGTTTGTATGGTTGTAACAACATGTAATATCAGTTAAAACAACTTTTTTCGCCGATGAAAATTGGAATCGCAAATCGTTTATTTTGATGCGCGCGCAGTGATTATTTACAACATAGGCAACCCAACTCGCATATAATATTAAAATTATCAATGTAATAAAATGTTATAATTACAATATCAACGCTCGAAAATCATAAAAATTTGTTTAAAAAATGTACAAACACAAATCGTTAATTTTTGAGGTCTACTTTTATCCATAACTTAAAGCTATGTTTTTTGGCAACCAAATATACACAAAAAAGTAAAATGATTTACAAAACTAAAAAAAAACTACTACAAATAGAAAATCTCCGGGTAAAGGTTTTTCAAGATTTCAAATTATATTAAAATAACATATATGTTCAATACTTCGTTATATTTATATATTTAAAAGCAATCGTTATAAATGTCAGCATAAAATTGTCTTGTATTCTTTCGAATAATCTATTATAATCGTGTTCTACTACTAGCGGCGGTCAGTAGCACAACGGTCGTTACAATAGTCGTTTCGTTTTGAACATAAGAACATCTCAAACGGGCAGTGAACAAAAAAAGTACTTGTGGAATTGCAGCAGAAAAGCGCGTACTGATTGGTGCCGTAGGTAGGTCAATAGCTTCAGAAAATGTTACCCAAACACCAGATAAATACGATAAATACTCGATTAAATAGCTCTGAAACCACATTCTAGATATAATAATATATTAAATTTTGTATCTCGATTTGAACGACGATGCTAGTCGTTATATTTTAGTTGCCACTTAGGGTTATGTACGCATCATTAGGTACGTAACCTCAATTCTGGAATAGCGTTCGCGTAAAGTCCAGATAGTCCAAGGCGCCGGTGATCTGCCGTTCGGTCTTCGGCTCGCAGTAAGGTTTCATCCGCGAGACACAGTAGTCCGCCATATCTTTGTTGAGATTCTGATAAAAAGAAGATAGGTATAGAAGATTAAGAAAATACAAATTGATGAATTGGTGTGCAGGCAATCCAAACATCGTTCGCGTTGTCAATGATCCAATGAATGCCGAGAACGAACGATCCTCGTACGTTAGGTATTTATAAACATTGACGAAGTTCGCCAATGTTCAAATTGAAATACGATCTCGTATTTACTTTTCGATTGCAATGCCGCCAAGTTTAAATAATTAAGAGTTCTTTAAGTTAAAATAAAGTTACTTACAGCGTACAATTCCTCTTTGGTGACATACGGACGATCGCCGGCAGTGATCGCCCGGAAGGCCTTCTCGATCTCCTCCGAGCTCTGCACATTCTCCGTCTCCTTGCTGATCATGAATGCCATGTACTCCTGCAGCGAAACGTATCCATCGCGGTTGGGATCGACGACGTCGAGGATTGCATCAAACTCGGGATCCGGCTGGCCCTCCTCGACCATCGGCAGGTCATAACCAAGGGCTCGCAGACACGACTTGAACTCGTTGTGATTCAACTTGCCCGACTTCTCCTTGTCAAAGTGCTTGAACATCATCGAGAACTCCTTGAGCGCGTCTTCCGACACGCCGGACTGATTACGTGCCTGAATCTGCTGCTCGAGGTTGTGCTGCATACGCATGCCCAACTGATCGAGCTGATCCCATTGCTGCGCCAAGCCGACGGTGGAATGCTCTGTGTAGCGATTGTCCAAAATCAAATGCTCCTCGAGAATCGCACCCAAATCTTCGATCTTCTTCAAATCCGATCGACGCGCACGTACTTCAGCCGCCTTGCGTTTGGTTGCCTCTAGCTGCTGCTCCAATGAACCGGATCCTTCCATCATTGACGTTCTATAAGTAATAAACAAACAAAAGTTAATTAAACAAAAAATAACGTCTAAACAATAGCAAAACGCCCTTATCAATTGTTAAAATCGTAGAAATTTGGGTACCATTGTAAAAGTATGGTTAGAGTCAATAAAGTATGATTAATATTGTAAAAACAAGGTTAATATTCATTCTGTGAATATATAGGTTATAAAATCAACAAAAAATGAAATTATTTGGGAAACAAATCGAGGTTAGATTGTTAACATTTGGATTCAACACCATAACTCTGTATTTACCCGTCCCAGCCAAGAATTCGATAACTGAAATAATATCCCATTGTAAATAAACGTTTACCAAAAGAAAATCAGCAATAACATAACCCAAATAGAACAAAAATAAATAAAAAACATCTTACCGAGTTTCAGTCAACCATTGATGAAAAGCATTGGCATGCTTAGCAAACTCCTTCCGAAGCTTGTCGTTTTCTTCCTGACGTTGAGCCTCCTTACTCAGCTCGACGTCACGCTCAGCGATGATCTTCTGAAGATTATGCCAAGTCTCCTTAAGCGCCTCCATGTTGAACCAGGTGTATGGGTTGGTTCCCACGTTGAAACTCTTGATCTGTTGATCAAGTTGGGCGAGAGCCTGGAAGTCTGCTTCAGCGGATGACAGCGATGCCTGGAACTGCGCATGGGCCTCACGCAAAGCCCGAATCTCCTCGATCGAATTGCACCTCACCGGATCGGTAAGATCCTCCTCGGCGTTCTCGAACCAAGAGTTGAAGGCTGAGGCGCGCTTGGCAAACGTGAGGAAGAGATCCTCGATTTGTCTGAACTGCTCCTGCATGTGCAGGAGGCGCTGCTTCCGGGCGTCCGAATTCGCCAACAGTTTCTGCCAACGGTTAATCACATCGCCATGACGCTGATTGATGCTCTCGCTCTGATCGTGTTCAGCTTGGATGAGTTGATCGCGCAGGGTGGTGATGTTTTGGATGCCTTCGTGCTCAAATGCTGAGAGACCTGTTAATAAGGTAGTAAAAGAGGTTATTCCGGTTGTTATGAAGGTATTCAAGACATTGCGAGGTTATTCAGGGTGTTGAGAGGATGTTAAGAGTGTTGAGAGTTCATTTAGGTTGTTGCGAGATTATTCAGGATGTTCAGAAGTTATTCAGGTAAATAATCATACTCAGCAGAATAAAATTACTACAGTGCAAAAAAACTTACCAGCATCGAAAGTCTCTTGCTTAGTGAGCAAAGTCTGTACAGACGACAGATCTCTACCAAAGTCCTCACTCTTAATATGGGTCTCCTTGTCAGCAATCCAACTCTCCACGACGTCAGCCTTCCACATAAATTGAAGATACGCCGAGTTATCCAACAGCTTCGTCTTCCTTTTAGCGGCCAGAGCGGCAAGATTATCCAACTTGTTCTGCAACTGTTGACAACGTTGTTTAATCGCCTCGCTGTGGTGATTCTCAGCAGCGACCAACTTCTTGCCTTCCTCGCCAATCACATCGCAACGATCGCGATGCGCCTGGAAGTCCGTATCAAAGGCATCGTGTTTCTTCAACAGACCCTGAACAGCCGCCATGGTGTCACCATAGTCCTCCACAGACAGCAGCTGCTGTTTCTCGGAAATCCAAGCCTCTTCCTCTTCAACGGTAGCCAAGAACTGCTGATAAGTCAACGACTCATCCAATTTCTGCCCACGCGTCGCCGCCAAATGTTTCAACTCATCCCAGGCCTGATTGAGAGCCTTCAGACGCTGTTCGATTTCAGGCACACCCAAATTCGAGACGTCCATCAATTTCTCGCCAGCCTCCTGCACAGCCTGTATGGCGGGCTCGTGCGAAGCGAGTTCGGCCTCAAAGCGCTTGTGCTTCTTCTTCAAGTTCTGAACACCAGTTAAATCACGCCCGTAGTCATCAGAACCAACCAGCAATTTCTTCTCCTTGATCCACGACTCTTCATCAGCAATGTCCCGGAAGAACTGATGCAGAGTGTTCGCTTCATTCAGACGTGCCTGACGATGAGCGGCCAGATTCTTGATTCTTTCATAACGCTCGTTGATGCTTTGTCTTTTTTCCTGAATATTCGCACCGTCAAACTGACCACTTTCGATGAGTGAATCGGCTTGATCGTTCATATCTTTGATACGATCCTCATGTGCTTGGATATCGGCCTCAACAAGCTGATGTTTCTTGATCAGATTCTGCACTGAAGTCAGATCCTTACCGGAATCTTCACTAGTCAGCAGACTTTCAACCTCTCCCAGCCAAAAGTCCAAATCCTTGACGGCGGCAATATATGTACGTTGTTTGTTCGCCTCCTTTAGTTTCAAACTCTTCTCCTGCGACTTCTGAGTTAAGAACTCCCACTGTTCAGTGATAGATTTGATCCTGCGCTCAACTGCCTCTTCCGAACCAGCGCACTGCCTCTTCTTGATCAAGGTATCACCGTTGGACAACACCGACTGAACTCGGTCAGCATTGGCAGCAATCTCCGCCTCAAACGCCTGGTGTTTCTGATGTTTCGACTGAATATTCGCCGGGTCCTTATAAGACTCCTCCGTGGCCAACTGCAGTTTTTCAGCGATCCAATTCTCAATCTCATCAGCATCCCGGGAAAACTGCTGCAACGTCTGACTCTCACCCAACTTGGAGCGCTTATCAATCAGCGCCTCCTTCAGATGACGCCATCTATCCAACACCTGCTTGCGCTTATCATCAATCTGGGCAGCACCATAGTGTTCATCGCCAATCAACTGATCGGCAAGCGATTGCAACGCCGCAATCTTTTCCTCATGCGCATTGATAGCCTTATCGAAATCTTCGTGCTTTTTAATCAAAGCCTCAACATTGTCACCTTTTGAGTCGACCTCTTCCGAAGCGAGGAAAGCCTCACGATCAGACATCCAATTCTCAGCCTGTTCGCAATCGCGGTAATACAGATTAAGGTCGAGGTTCTGGTCCAATTGAATTCTTCTTTCCATCCAAGCCCTACACAATTTGGATATTAACATATCCTGAGAAAAATAAACATAAGCAAACCTACCTTTCCAATTCCTGGCGAGCCTTATTCAACTGTTCCAACTTCTCTTGAATCTCCGGACTGGCATAGTGATTCGAATGCAACAATTGCTGACCAAACATCTCCAAAGCCTGGAAGGTACCTGCCCTGGCATCGATCTCTGTGCGATGCTCCTAAAAACAACCACAATCAGCAGATACTCCCCAATTGCATTTCGCTGCACTGGATGACAAAAGCTACAACCCATCTCACAACGATACGAAATTAATTTCGGAAAAAATAATAAATTAAAATAAAGCTCTGGAAACTATAGAAATGATTTCAGAATGGTAAACTCATAAAATTAGATAGTGATCAGACAGTACAAGTAACAACATCAAAAGTGTATACAGCCAGAAGAAAAAAATCATAAATGATCAAAAACAAATCGGTGCAAAAATCGGATTAATCACATTCTGAAGAGTTTACGAGAGGAGTCATGAGACGAGACATGAGACAAAATGAATTTTAGTCATTTCGTTAGTGTCTGCATTGAATGATATTGGTTGCAACACCAAAAATTAATCAGTTTGATGTAAATTCTTGAAGGTCGTTCTTAATGTGAGAATACAATACGACACACAAACTACCTGCGCAGTTCCGTAACGTGCATCTAATTCCGATCTGTAGCTCTAGAAAAATTAATCCAAGAATAAGAAAAATCATAAGAAACGTGTCCTATGTCACAAAAATGATTGATCATTAAATCAAGTAAACTAAAAGAACATGTGTTCTTTGTAGTGTATGTATTGCTGTCTTATTAAGATTAAATCTTTGATGAATTACCTTGTGACGTTCGATGAGTGCCTCAGCACCGGTGACATCATTGGCGAGTTCCTCAGAACTGACCAAACCCAACATGGAATGAATCCATGCAAGTAGATCACGGTGATCGTTGAGGAAACGCTGGAGGTCGTACGAATCGAGCAGTTTCTCCTTCCTGGAAGTCGCTTTCGCTGTGAGCTGCGTCCATTCTTCGTTGATTTCACGTTGTTTTTCGTGGGTTGTCTCCCCAGACTCCGGATGAGTTTGTACGAGACGGTTTGCTGTCTCATCAAGTTGACGAATCTAAACAAAATATTAGTCACCATTTTTTTTCTTGTTTAAATTATTGTTTCTATATGTTAATAAGTGTTCAATACCTTATCTCCCAAAGCAGCAAGATCTCTCTCCAAACCTTCGTGTTTACGCTGCAGAGCTTGGACATTTCTCAAATCTTTGCCCAGATCATCGTTGTTCAACGCCTCGTCCTTTTCTTGAATCCAATCCTTAGTTTCGTCAACATCGCGATGGAAACGCTGCACTTCATGTGCACTTCCCAACTGAGCGCCACGTTCCGCAGTGAGTTGTTGGAGCGAATGCCACTTGGTGTTAAGATCCTCCATCTGTGTCTGAATCTTGAGGGCCGCTTCAGTTTGTCCTAGCGTAACCAACTGCATAGCAATCTCATTCATTTCAGCAAGACGCACTTCGTTGGCCTTCAGATCGGTTTGGAAGTCATCAAACTTTTTCTGGAGCACCTCCACCTGCTCAAGGTCTTCACCGACGTCTTCAATCTGAGCGTGCATCTCTTTATCGCGTATCCAGTTCGCCAACTCGGCAGCTTCACGCACCAAAACGTATGCTTTAACAGTTTCATTGAGTTTCTTCTGTCTTTCTTGAGCAGAATCAATGAGACGTTCATATTGAGAGTTAATCTGTGTCTGTCTCGCTCCAATCGAGTTGTTATCAACCAGATTCTGTTGGGATGCAGTTAAGCCGGCCTCCATCTTCTTCACATACGCAGCAGGAACAAAGCCCTGACGATCGTTTACTTCGACTTTCCACCAGTCTTTGTTATTCGAATTGAGCAAGGTGAGAAGATCGCCTTTTTTCATCGAAACCTCTCTTGGTGACTTCTCCGAGTAGTCATACAGAGCAATGACGGCTTCTTTGCCGGTGACATCAACCGCTGGTGGTTCCTGCTGGCGGCAGCTAGTCGCCTGTGCCTTAAGTCCTTCGATTGTGTTGCCAAATGCAACCAGGTCGCTCATTAAAGCCTCCTGCTTCTTTAACAGTGCTTCAGAGGAATCTTCATCTTTTCCATAGTCCATCGAGTTGACAATCGGTTCCTTTTCCTTCATCCATGACTCTGCTTCGTTTGCATCCGCATAATACTGATGAGCCTGAAGGGAATCCTCCAAATCCTGTTTACGTTGCTGCGCCTTCTCCTTCAACAAATTCCAGTGTTCAAACAGCGCGGTCACTCGGTTACGAATCTCCTCACTGGCAAAATGTTCATCCTCCATCATCTGTTTGCCTGCGTCTATCACCGCCGAAATACGTCCATCATGATTGTTTACTTCAGCCAAGACAGCCTGATGCTTCTTAATCAAGTTCTGCACGCCGATCAAATCACGTCCTCGGTTCGTTGACGCTGCGATCGGCTCCTTCTCTCGGATCCAAGCCTCTTCATCCTCAATATCCCTGAATAACTGCTGTACCTGGAGACTGTCTAAGAGTCGTTGTTTTCTGACAGCCATTGGCGTCTGAAGAGCACAATACCTATCATCCAGATTCGACTGTTTATGCGCAATATTATCAGAATCGAAATGACCACGTTCGACAAACTGATTGGCCGCTGCCTTAATTGTCTCAATCCTATCCTGATGACTACCAACATCTGCCTCAAGCAAAGCATGTTTCTTCTGAAGATTCTGAACGGATGTCAAATCCTTACCGTAATCTTCTGACATTAATTGGCCTTCGATTTCAGACAACCACAGCTCGACATCTTCGATGGTACGATTGTACTGTTGCTGTTGGCTGGCTTCCTGCAACTTCGAACCCTTCTTATCGGTTGCCTGAACCAGATTCTCCCAAAGCTGAACGATCTCATCCATACGCGACTGAATTCGCGACGAAGCATAATGATTCACGTCAATCAATGCCTGTCCAGTGGAGGTAATCTCCTCCATGCGTGTCTTATTCGCATTCAGTTCTTGATCGAAATTCTGATGCTTTTGCAGCTTACCTCCCAAATTCGTAGGGTCCAGATAACTTTCATCGGTAGCAAACTTGAGCTTTTCGTTAATCCAACCCTTAGTTTCGTCGCAGTCACGCTCAAAGTGTTGCAATTTGGAAGCATCTTCCAGAAGGGCTTTGCGATTCGCCGATTTCTCCTTCAGTTCAGAACGACGTTCAAGCAACATTGAACGACGCTGAGCAATATCATCAGCTGCATAGTGTTGACCATCGATCAACTTGGTAGCAAACTCGTCCAAAGCCTTGATTTTCTCTTCCTGTGCTGCCAAACTCTTCTCGAAATCTTCATGCTTTTTGATCAACGACTCGATACTATCCAAGGAATCACCAAGATCTTCATTAGCCAAAAAGGCTTCGTGCTTCGCCATCCACGTATCAGCCAATTCAGTATCTCTGTAAAACAGTTGCAAATCCATGCACTGTTCGTAGAGAATCCTCCTCTCCTCCCACAGGGCAAGCAAAGAATTCTTATCGGAATCCAAGGTGGAAAGTTTCTCTTTAACTTCATCAGTCGCATAGTGTCCACGCTTCAACAATTGGGCACCAGCTTCAATGGTGGTCGCAAAACTATCTTCGCGGGCATCAATTTCACCTTTGTGTTCCTGATGACGTTCAATCAGGGCCTCTGCACCACTGACATCCTTTGCAAGTTCATCAGCGGAAATCACGGCCTTCATGTCATTGATCCAGGAGACCAAATCCCTGAAGTCAGCCAAGAAGCGATGCAAAAAGTATGATTCATCGAGTTTCTCACGACGTTCCTTTGCTTTAGCCGTCAGCGATTGCCAGTAGTCTTCAATCTCGGCACGTTTAGCCTGAATCTGCTCACCATGATCAGCATGAATCCCACAGAGACGATCCGCTTCCTTACCTAGAGTGGAGACTTTATCTTCCAAAGCTGCTAAATCCCTTTCGACACCTTCGTGCTTTCTCTGCAGAGTCTGAACACTGGCCAAGTCTCTGCCATAGTCATCAGAAGACAGCACAACGTCCTTTTCAGCAATCCAAGCCACAGTTTCATCAGCATCTCGATTGAAGCGTTGAATCTCATGGGCGCCAAACAACTTATCCTGACGCATCAGTGCCATCTGCTTCAACTTCTGCCACGCCTCATTCAACTCCTCCTTCCTAGTGACAATCGTATCACGATCGGGATGTCCATCCAACAACAGTTTATCCGCCAGCTCGTTAACTTCAGTAACTCGGTATTCCTGCGACTGCATATCCTTCTGGAACTCGTCAAACTTCCTCTGCAGCACTTCCACATGCTCCAAATCATGACCAAACTCCTCAGTCTGAAGAAAAGTGCATTTATCCTTGATCCAGAACATCACCTCGTCACACTGACGCAAATACTGAACCAACACCAGAGCTTGCTGCAATTTCATCCCTTTTTCGGCGAGCTTCGAGAGGAGTTGCTCCCACAGGCGATGGAGTTCATCCAAACGCTTGCGAATCATCTCTGATTCGTAGTGATTCTGATTGATCATCTCACGGCCAGTGTTGTCCAGCACAACAATGGCATTGCTGTGCGCCGACACTTCAGCCTCAAACGCCTGATGCTTTTGGATCTTCGCCTGCAGATTGGTAGGATCTTTGTAGCTTTCATCAGAGGCCGCCTGCAACTTCTCCATGATCCACGACTCCAACTCGTCGGCATCGCGCTTAAAGTACTGATAGCGTCGTGCATCTTCGAGTTTCTCACGCTTGGCGCGCGCATCCTGCTTGAAGTTGTCGTAGCGCGTGAGCACTTGCTGGCGCCGCTCTTGGATATCCTCGGCGGTTTCGAGGATTTTCACCTCCTTGGGCGGAGGAATTTGATCCATCCTGCGTAGTTAGTTGGCAACTGGAAAGAAATTGTTGACTGAATCACCTATAATAAATAACTAGGGGATCGTGCACGGGAATACTTGAATTGACCTCATGAGTTAAAAATGGTAAATGGAATCATCCAATTGAGATTCGTTAAGGCAAAAGGTCATCAGCTTTTATAAATACAACACTCAACTCCGGTTTAACAGTTGATACGTTCAAATATGTGAAATTAAAAACTTTACATTAAAATGTTATTGAGAAAAGTAAATATACTGACCCACACTTAAACACATACTCTTAACTCTTTACGCACTTTTGCATACATACCCTGACTTACATAATTTTACATACACGTACACAAATACCTTTGTAACCATGCATAAACGCACCCCAGATACTTTTACACAAATCATACACACGCCCACATATTTTGCATTTACACACCCACACACACACACACACTTTTACACATACACACCCATACACACTTTTACACACACATACACACTTTCTTTTACACCCACCCAGTGTCTTAAATTTTAAGGATTAGAGAATGTTCTCAATTCGTTCATTTTGTCCTTGTTTCTGTTTTTTTTATGTATATTCATTCTGTAAACCTCAAAAACCCGTTACACACAGTCACACACCAAACGTAAATAGCGATGACATAACATGCACGATAAAACACTGCGTGTTGTTCACGGGTTCACGAACCAACGCAAACGGATGCGCCCGCAGCCGAACGCGCAAACCAGCAACCGTACTAGGTCAACACGAATCAATAATCCAATTGGACCCCTTTAAATCCTACATTTCCTGCTCCAACCTACTCTAAACCGTAAAAATTCTACTTGGTAATGTCTACGCCCTGTTAAAATGAACCAAAACGAGGAAACTAACTAATAATAGCCCTAATTTGTATGACTAAATTCCAATACGCCCTTGGGTGTGGCGTCCATTTGGAGCAAGGCGAAGTTTAAGACTGTTTACACCATGAAACTGACCGAAAGTTATCAAACAAAATATTGTTACACTCACCTTCACCCGTCCGATAGCGTTCCTTATCACTTCCGATGAATAATTAACTCACAATCTTTGAAATCAAGCACGACGAAGCAAGCAGCTTCCGCGAGAAAAGAACGATGGCCGCCGCAACCGGTTTGACGCGTACACCTAGTCCTGCCGGAGTGCTACTCGTACTACTCACTGCAACAAAAAACGACAAGTTACGGAACTAACCGATGTGCATTGGCGCATGCGGACTATGGCAACTGATTGATTTCAACCAATCAGAGATGAGAATTATAAATTCATGCGATTCCTGTAAAATTTGATGACCTCATCATAAGAAATAATATGAACCTCTCTCAAAATTTAAAGAAACTATAAGTATATCAATTAAGACCCTATCTTAAAAGAATTTAAAACACATTTTAACTCATTTATAGTAATTTTAGGTTATAAATTGGAGTAAAAGTAAACTTAAAATTATAAATTATAACTACTTAAATTGAATATAGATGTCGCTAGTTACTAAAAAAACAACTAAATATCCCTGAACCTAAAAGTGCTTATAATTACTTGGAAAGAAATTTGATATTAATCATTCTAGAGCACATAGATATCTCTCTAAAATCACGCCAAGATTTAGATAAAGATAATTGTTGTAAATGTGTGTTATAAAATGAAACGTTTTAAGCTTATGAGTGGATATTAGCAATAACTTTAAATTGCAAACATACCGTCTTAACCTCGAAACTTGATTTTTCGAGCTTAAATCTGTGATAATCATGAAATTTTCAATTGTACCATGGCATACTATGCAAAAACTTACACTGCTAGTCCTGTTTTATTTCGTTGTAAGTTGTGATCAAGTTTATGGAGGAATTCTTGATGTTGTAAACTCTGGTGTTTGCCTCTTCAAAAGTGAATGTTGCAATGCAAAATCCATACCTGGAGATGTAGAGAGTAAGTTAGAACTTTTTCTGTATATTTAAACTGGACTTTTACCCTTACATCCGTGTAAGGTATACATTTCAAGGATGTAAGGGTACTTTACAACCGTGGTAATAGTAAAATATCCTCATAAATGTTGAAAATTATTACAGAATTACGAAAATCACTCAATGATCAAGTTTTTGGCCAGCATATAGCTGTTGATTTGGTAGTGAATGCAATTGCTGCACATTGGAACTCACCACATGCTAGAAAACCACTCACGATGAGTTTCCACGGATACACAGGCAGTGGTAAAAATTACGTGAGTCAAATAATCGCTGAGAGTTTGTTCGCTAATGGTATGAAGAGTAAATATGTGAAGTTATTCAACGCTGGCGTTGACTTTGCTGAAATTGGCCAAGTTGAAAATTACAAAGTAAGTTGTGCCCTTGTTTCTATTGTTTTATGTGTTTTCTCTTCTTTGTGTTTTCGTTCTTGGTGAACTTGGTGGTTTTTAGATAATTAAAACAACTTTTTACATTTTTCAGAAACAACTCTATGAAACAATAAAAAGCAAAGTGCAAGAGTGCGGTAGACAGTTGTTCATTTTTGATGAAGTTGACAAGATACCTGCCGGTGTTTTGGATGGCATTAAAGCGATCATTGATTACCATGAAAATGTTGAGAATGTCGATTACCGAAGCTGTATTTTTATATTTTTGTCGAATATTGGCACTCGTCAAATTACCAATCAATTCCTGCAGCTTTGGCGAGGAGGAAAGACGCGTGAACAGATTCGCCTCAGTGATTTCGAATCGATAATTTCGCAGGGTGCATTTAACACTGATGGTAACCCTGATTATAAAGAAGCGAGCCACTTTCGTTGGTTGATACATTATCTTTTAGGCGGTTTCTTTCGGTCGGAGACAATTAAAAACAATCTTATCGATCATTATGTGCCTTTTCTGCCGATGGAGCGCGTGCATGTGGAACAGTGTATTCGTTTGGAGTTTTTGATACGCGATGTGCAGTATCCTGATGACTCGGACATCAAGTGAGATTTTTCAATTTCTTTTACATTTATTATTTCATTGTGACTATATAATATTTTACAGAGAGGTAATTGATTTCATCGAATGGGGACCGCTACCCGAGAAAAAGTTCGCTAAAACAGGCTGTAAAAGAGTGAGCCAAAAGGTGGCTTTGATTGCTTTCAAGAATACAAGGCAGCGACTATCTAATAATGAATTGTAATCTCGGCATGAAGATATGAACTGTGTGTTATTTGTACTATAAAATATACCCTTAATTATAATGGACTTATTTATACTTTTTTTTTGATCTGCAGTTAAGCAATTTTTTAATCTTGTTTTGGATCTAAAATCATATCATGTCTAAAATGTAGTGCTTTTTGTGAGTACATAGTTGCTTATTATTTTTGGGATGTGTGCTGTGAATAGCGGAATTCCGCACCCTGGGGAGCGTGGAAACATGCGTCAAAATCGTCAGGAGCTTCTTTCAAAAAACAAATAGAGACGCAAAAACGAACGTTTTTTTATAATTAGTAGTCTTGAATCATTGTACTTGTTTCTATTACGTGAAAACTTCAAACATCTCGAGAAATAAGCTTTCTATGGAAAATAATAAAATATCCAAAATGTAATTATTCTATGGGGGAAAATATCCTAGGTATATTCAGTCATTCAACATTAAATTTGAAATTATCACATTAAAATCCTGAACCATTTTATTATGCAAATTAGTTGATTTTTTAAATTTAAAACATCGATGCTTATGGTTGTATTATACTAAGTAATCGAGGTGAGCACCACCTATAATTGAAGTCTAGACTTACCCAAGTTGTTGACTTACTGACTTCCTACCATAGAACTTTTAAAATTTCAGGTTCCTCCCAGCAAGATGGCACAACCAACCAAAATCTCTCGCTTCGTGGATATGGTTTCAGCTCGTAATGCATTTCCCAAATGACGACACATATGCCAGCAGCCTATGTTTGTCACTCGACACGATAGGCAGGCGTGTTGTTACATTTCCAGGCGAGAAATTCGCAGAAACGTGACTGTGAACAGCACCGCGGTGGGTTGACGCCATCCTGGGTGGCGTGATGCACATAAAAAAAATACGAATGCAAACAAAAAATTATCACATCACAAGTGCCACCGCCGCATCACACACTAATTGTATGCATGAAAGTTTCCCAAAAAAGCATTTTAATTCCACGCGCGTTTCTTTCTTACAACTTGGCAATAAAATACGACAATAAACACTTTATTATACTTTGAAATTTTCTCTAAATTCTTTTCGAACATATCCAAACCCATTTTTATTTCTTAACAGAAATTCGTAAGCACGTCTTTTCCCAAAATAATGTTTCTCAAACCAAAATATCTCGTAAGTTAATGTTTTCATAATTATCTGGTCTCTGTCACTGTTTTTTTTTTCTTCGATTGTTACTTTTTCTCGAAAGCATGTACTTTAGCTAAAAACGGATTCCATATTCTCTTGGAAAATATTACTTTTCTATATTATCGTTTTGAATAATATCATCGAAGCCTAATATCCATACTAAATTAGTACTAACTAGCGCACACATAAAGAT
Organism: Weissflogia rhopalogaster; assembly: GCA_019419845.2. Lineage (NCBI taxonomy): Eukaryota > Metazoa > Arthropoda > Insecta > Coleoptera > Staphylinidae > Weissflogia > Weissflogia rhopalogaster. The sequence continues at coordinate 16,795 of WSZQ02156318.1, read as the reverse complement.
TTTGTTTATTTGTATATCAAATATTAACACAAGTTAATAATCGACTAGAGCGTTTTGTGATCTGTTTGCCTGACACAATCAAGTCTATTCCTCGGCAGCCATCTTGTCCATTCGTTCGAACCGTCACAAATTTGCGACTTTGTACCGATGTGCATTCGAGCTGATAAGATTGCTCAATATCTGTCTTCGACTTACACATAAACAAACTTAAATAGCCAGGAAATATATAAAATAATACAGCTGTTCATACAATTATTTGATAGTTACGATTACATAAATGTTATCAACCAAATTTGGGACTATTTAATTTCAAAAATGCATAAATTCGCGTTTTACGATCGCATTTCGAAGAAAACAGGCTCTTACCTCATTGTCAGCAGTCCGGTTGTATCAATTCAAAGGCCTCAATTCAAGAAATCAACCAAGCCAAAGCAAAAAAGAAGAAAAGAAGCGAAGGCCCCTGAGATCAGGTGCAAGGTGTTGGGCGCAGCCAGTGTCGCCAGTCTGTCTAGCAAGTTTCGACGGCGTCGCACATTGGTCGATTTCATGAAATAAGCGTCTTAAATCGACGCAGCGTCGCGTCAGCTCTGAAAACTAGGCATTTCGCGTCTTTTTATTATTCATTTTACCATATTTAGAATAATGTTATTGGAATGACTTTTACATTATCAGATAGCTTAACTCTTCTACGTTAATAATCAATTGATGGAACTTAATATTTTTTTCTTTATATATAGATTTATCAAGGGTAAACTTTGCCCTTTGTTTAGTAAATGAAGTAGTTAAATGTCTTCAATGAGTTGCATATTAGCATATTCTCCAATTCATAATCTATTAAATGGTATATAGCTTATTAAAATGTACCTTGTGGGCGATGCTTTTTTCTGGATATATATAAAAGCGCGCAGTGGACTACATGTAAATTGTTACGACTTTGAAAGTTCGCTTGGTGTGAGACTAACGCTTTTCAAGTTGAGCGATAGGAATCTCAACTTAAATGGACATGCACTCTCTGCGCTCTCCAATATTCACTCTAAAAAATAGATTATGCACAAACAGGTTAGTAATAATTTATATACCATTTAATAGATTATAAAATGGAGATTTTGCTGATGTATGACTCGTTGAATAAATTTTACTCCTTCATATCGTTAGCAAAGGTTAAATCTACCTCTGATAACTCTGTGTAAAAAAAGAAAATTTTCCAATTAAATTAATAAACATTAAAGTCGAAAAATTAAGCTAACTAAGAGTGTATCATTCATTACGATAGGATTATTCTAAATATGCTAAAATTAATGTTAAAAAACGCAAAATGCGTAATTTTAGAACTCACGTACCGCTACGTCGATTTACAACGCGTTTTTTCCTGAAATCGCCCACTGTGCGTCGGCATTGTCGGCGTGTTGCGTTGGGGCATACCACGACGAAAAAGGCGCACCACCATGCCTCCGTTGTCCTTGTCCCGCACCCACCCAGCCTATACAGCGCGTCACGCCAGCCAAAGCGGCGACGACGACGTAAACATCCGCGCGCGGCACGTCCCTCATTCTTCGGCGCTCCTCTCTTTTGGCCCGTAATCGCCTCTATTCAAGTCGTTCGACCGCCTTTTTGTACCTCGCGCGCCTTTTCACCGGCTGGTGCATTGCCAGCGTGTAATCGCCTTCGCGCGAAACGAGCGAGAGAGTTGACGAGAAAGAAAAGCGGCAGTGTATATTGCGTATCGCGTGGAGCCCCAGCCTCTCTTGGCGACGACCGTCCCAGACGCCTTGGCGTCTGCAGGTAGATTTCCAAGCTTTCTTGTTGGCGCACCAGCAAAAGAAGTCGAAGCCTTGGCGCTCACCAACGCATACATATAGACATACGCACAAGTAAACGTCCACGACGAGTAAACCCCTACCTAAATCAAGGGTTGTTAAACTTTTTTTGTTTTACATGAAATATCTTAAATTAGCTTATTTTTTCAGAAAACTAAAATATTTTAGGAAATACCTTCTGATGTAAACACAAAGAACATTACCTTGAAGATTATCGGGTTAAATATTGTCAATTTGAAATTGTAATTGTTGGAAACTTACTTGTTTGAGAACTGCCGATTTAGAGAATATGAGAGCACACATGTGTGGTATGTTACTGCATCTCACTCGCACGCGTTGAATCAACGGTGTAGACACGGGTGGCGGCCGCTTTTACTTCGCTCGATGTGCCTGGGGGGCTTCTTGCTTGGATCACAGCAACTCGGGCAAGTTGAAAATCGCTTGGCGCGGCCGGCGAAGAAACGAAATTGGAATCGGAGCCTCGCGGTCAAACACTGGATTGAAAAAAAAAAACAACAACATACAAAAAATGGAAAATTAGAGCAGACTTACATCAGTTTACTTATAGAATTTCCTTGAAAACTTACAGACCAAAAATGTTAATTTTTTAATAAAACTTCAATGCGTGCTTGACTTGCGGGGTAAAATGATGTGATGTGAGCCAAAGTTTGGCGATTTTTTTACCTTAGAAACTAACAATCCAATATGAACTATTCTTATTTTTTTCAAAGTTTTTTCAAATTTCAACATTACATATAGGCTATTTTTTAAAATTTAACCCGTCTTAAAATGTTTTAAAATATTGCAAAGTTTAAACACTTACCCTTTAAATAATTGGTAATTTAGCAAAATGCGAAAGTAGGAATCTGTATAGTTATTAGTGATTTTGACAAAACGATTTTTATTTTATCACAGAAGTTGTTCATTTCCAGGGTTTGCAAAATGATTTACTGAGTTTTTCACAGCTTTTCACGGAAATAATCGACACATTGATCATACACCAAAACAAGATAACTGCTATCGAACTATTTTTGTTTCTAAATGTATAAGCGTATGTTTAAGAACCGAATAAAAAATTTCAAACTTAAGTAGTGGTTAAACCAACAAAGGTAGCTATGAATGACTATTGGCATTACTTGTTTTATTGATTAAACAGTTTAATAACTTTTGTTTGACAACTTTTGTTTTTTATAAACAACTTTTGTTTTTCCAAACGTTGACCAAAACAAACTTCGACCAGTGTTAAAAAAACGTCTTGAAAATTGTGACATACTTATTTTACTACATCCTAAATGGTGTATAAGCAACTAAATAAAGGTAATAACAATTTAAAAAAGTAGTTTCGAACCAATTATCATTAATTTTCTTGTAAACCATAGACATTAACATATTTTCCATTTAATTCTAGTTAATAAAAGACATAAAGTTATAAGTAATAATGAATTTGGTCTGTATATCTGGCCACCGAACATTCTGGTGATCCTTCAGTCTAGATTATTATTATTTTTGTTTTAGATGTTATGGAAATGTGAATAGAAATGTAGTTTGTTAATAATATTGTTGTGTTGCTTATCAAGTGTTTTTTTTTATGTGGTGTGAGTGTTTAGTTGTTTTGTTGATAGTTACTTGTTCTGTGAGGAGGTGTGTTGAGTGTAGTGGATTGTGCTAATTTTTGTGATTGGTGTTTTCTCCCGGTGTGAATTTTTAATGTGATTTTTAAGTGTGAATTAATTGTGAATATAATGATAGGTAGTGTCCACCCCCCTGTTCTACTCCGTGATAGGCGGAAGCGCTACCAGGTAAGGTTCCCAGGTGGGTCCAAAATTACGGTTTTTCGAATTTAATCGAATTTAAAAAATTATAATTATGGAAAGCAGGTAACTATAATTTCATTTGTTTTTCTTACAATTAGTAACTTAACATATTTAACTTTTGTTGCATTTAAATCTAATAAGCCATGAAAACATAAAGTGTAAACAACTCTTGTTTCTTCAATATTTTTGAAATTCATGAAAATAAAGTAATTATGCCTCTGAAAATGTTTGCAAGTATTTTTCGCATCTCTTACAACATTTGTTTCATTTCAGTGAGAGATGTAGCAGTAATATTAAAATTGTTATCAGTTTAAGAATATTCATATCAATGTTAAAAAAATCAATTAGCAGGGAAAATAAAGCGCTTTATTTTGATGTACATATCGAAGTAAAGTATATTTTTCCGGATGAGCAAGCGTACGTGCCCGCGCTGCATATGCGTTGCATGTGTGTGCGTATGTGCTGCGGCCCGAGCGATGGTGAAACGTGCCAGCGAAACGAGAAGAAAAAAAGCACGTCCGCACACGTACACGTATACAAATATGTATAGATACATGCACACTCGTTTCAGGTATACATACACAAAGAGCACACGCGAACGCGACACCCATTGGCATCGGTTTTGCTGAATGAAAAGCCACGGCGCGGTGCGGTGCGGTGCACCGACGACGACGACGCTTTGTCTGGCCGGGCGCGTTTTGCCTGGCGCTGGCTTGGCGACAGCCTGTCTGGCGCGTCCGGCGCACGGCCGCGTTGCCAGCTCTCGCCTCGCATTCCACACGCCATGCACACATACATGCATACATTCACATACACAGAGGCAAACAGGCAGGCACACACTGAACGAACGGAGCGCCTTTCACGCGCCGTGCGCCAGCCCACGCTGAGCGGCTCACACACGTTCGGCTCCACACTGTCTGAAACAAAAACGAATTAGCAGGCGACCCCAACGGGCCACGACATTGTGAGTACGAGCGAGAGGCGACGATATGGCTTGCAACGCGGCGGCACCAAACTCGTTTTGTGTTCACACATCCACACACATACGCATGCAAACATGCATATACATATATATCCTCGCACACATTTATAAATACATATACGTATGAACATGCTTACTTATATTCATATATACACCTATACATTCACACACACACACACTCACTCATATATATACACATATATGTTTATATGCATGCAGTAGTTTTACCAACACAAGTAAAAGATGTGTCGGCGGCTCCCAAAAGCAACGCGGAGTGTGTAGACATACGTATTCGGAGGAAGAGAGTGAGAGGTATTGCAGTATTTGCCTGCGTGTGGAAGAAGAGGCGATGCGGCGTAGGTCGACACGTGGGTCGTGTTACACAATCCAAACTTCTCGCCGACTCTCAGCGGCGCGGCGACGTGGTCGGTGTGGTTGCGCTTGGCTCTCGTCGTCGGTGTGTGCTTGGAGGTTGCCGTCGAATACAAACACGGTTTAGTCAGCTCGGCGGCGCGTACGCGAGACGAGGTAGGGGCGCTTGTGATATCCTCTCTGCGCCTGCTAAAGTCCTCCTGCGAACAAAAATTGCCCAATTCGTACTCTACACGTACATACACACAAGTGCCAACAATTTTCGGAAAAGGACATCTTATCAGAGGTTTATTCGAATGGTTTTGGACAGTTTACGGCGAAGAAAACAGTCTGTACAAGTGATTTAATTAAACTGGTGCTTTTGGAATCAAGTGGACCAACGCGTGCCTTCCGCTCTCCATCTATCCAACCCAATCAATCCATCCAGCCAAATGGTGATGGCGCAAGGGATAAAGGCGAAGCCAGCGGACGGCGGTTCGAGTATGGCGGTGGCGGCCGCTGCCACCACCACAGCGTCGGCGGCGAAGACTGGCGGTATTGGCTCGAGGCGGATCTTTCCGCCACAGTTTAAACTGCAGGTGCTGGATTCGTACAGACATGATGCGGATTGTAAGGGGAATCAACGGGCGACTGCAAGGAAGTATGGAATTCATCGGCGGCAGATTCAAAAGTGGCTGCAGGCTGAGGGGAATCTACGCAACAGTGTTGTAAGTGCAGCAAATAATAACAACAATTGTATTCTGGTGAATAAGAATGCGTTGCTGAATGCGGCTGGTGGAGGCGCTGGGGGTGAGTTACGCGCGTGCCTGACGGCCTTGGAACCGCCACTGCCACAACCTCAGGATGGCAGACAGCGCGACGACACTGTTGGCAGCGGCAGCGCCTGCAGTGCGAGCAACCATAGCAGTAACAGCAACCACAGCAGTAATAGCATCCAGCCAGTGCTCAGTCCGGCGATGGCGACGCACACAGACATTGCGGCGACGGGCGGTGCGCACGCGCACATGCCGATGGACTTGAGCGTGCGGCCGCGGCCGGCCGCACCTGCGCACCACAGCAGGAGCAGCAGGAACGGAGGCGACAGCCCGTCTCGCTCGCGCTCCCGCTCACCGCTACGCACACGCACGCAAAGCGTCATTATGACCACACCGGCGTCCTCGCCGTCCTGCAGCTCATCATGCAACGCGTCGGGAAGATGTGCGACGCCCGAGATTTGGGATCTCAGCAGTAAGAAGATTGAGTCACCCCCACCTCAGGTGAAGCCACTGTTTAAACCATACCTGCTGGACGACGAGGAGAAACCTACAGCTACATCCCCTTACAATACCCCCACCACGACTACGGGTCGTTACACTTACGACTATACACCTTATTATGGCTACACCAACCTCTACGAGACAAACGCTGATGTTGGTTATGTTTTCGACGAATCTGGCGTGCTGCAACCAGCCTACCTCCGCCCATTCACCAGCCTACACCAACCCACCCAACACCAGAGGGCGGCATACGCGCTCGATTTTAAACTACACCCTATCGACGACTACCACCATCATGATGGCAGCGCGCTGAGTAAATTGAACGCCCAGCGACGACAGGTGCACAAGTGGCTTAAGCACGAAGCTCACACCGACAAACATATTACGTAACACGCCCACCAACAAAATAAAAACACCCGCGAAAGAACCAAGCCATTAGGAGCAATTCCAGTGACAACAGCCATTTTGAAAATGGCTGCCTACTGACACCGAGTGCCTTGTTATATACATATATCAAACAATTTTTGTTTTTATTATTTTTTTATCAAATCTTTAGAAATTTCTGAACACATTTCAGAATTTTTGAAAAGAAACTTTGCAAAACAAAAAATTGAACACAAACAAAAAACAGAGTAATATCGAATGTGCCAAAACGAGAATAATGTTAGAGGCAGCTTTTGTTACGAGTCTGCGAGCAATAATTAACTTTATTTTGTACATAATTAAGTGTAATGTCTAAGAGATGTTGAAGTTGAAGTGACGATAGAGATAATGCGAGCGTCTTCCGAAACATTTTGCCATATTAATCATAATATATATAAATATCATTTTTGATAAGACTCGACATATCATAATCAAACTTTGGAGAACGCTCACGAAAATTGCAAAGAGGAGCGCAAATAATTTTGTACTAATCTATTGAGTTGATGAGGGAATGATAGAGCAGCAAGCGTACGCACGCAAACTTGGAGGAATGTGTGCGATGCAGTTTTTTTGGAAAACATTGTGATTGTTATATCAGTATATACATATTATGCGATACAAAATATTGTAGAGAAAGATATAGAGGAAAGAATACGTTTTTAATTGAATATACACGGATACAAATATAAATTATATTATATACAAATTATATTATATGATGCAAGAGGTAATAATGATGGACAGAGATGGAGAGAACGATTAAATACATATTTTTTAATTGTATTTGTAGGTACGTGGTTTTCATTTGAGACAAATCCTTGAAACAATAATCCTCTTTTATTTCAGAGATTGTGTATGCATATAAAAATATGGATTAGTGTGCATGTGTGTGTTTGAATGTGTGAAAACTATGTTGATTGAATAAAAATGACCCAATCTTCGTATTTATTATTTGTTTAATGTATAAATAACAAAATATAAATTTTAGTAATTATCTGAAATAATAATGAGTAAAGAAAATAAATATCAGGCGCCAGACAGGAGGCAAGGTGACAAAACAAATGAGTCAAAACGCGGATAGTCTAATTGGATATACACGATCTGAGGTGGTCGGCGCAATAATAAATCGTATTGGAATAATTGCAGGAAAAACAGGCCGGGAGGTTCGCGGAAATAGCTACTTACGACGAGTCGCGCACGGTGCGGTGCGCATCGACTTGTTTCGGTTGCATAATTGCGCGTAAATCCGTCGTTGATTTCATTCCCTTTGTTCGGCCTGTCGACCGGCGGGTTCGGTTCGGACGTGTGGCGCTGCTGCCACCGCACCGGCTGTGTGCGCGCGGGCGCTCGATTATTTTTTCCTCTCCGACGCGACGCGACGCGACGCGCCATGGCACCGCTCTATTATAAAACGATGACTTATACCTGGCGTACGTGCGGTGCGAATCATGAGACCGCTCGGCAGCGCGCCCCGCAATCACCAACACCATCAACAATCGAGAAGGGGGACTGACTGGACTACCTCTCATTGTCACAAACGATACGCGCGATATCCTTTTGTCGCATACTCTTTGTGGCAATGCAATGTGTTACTCGGCGCCGTCCAACTCTTTACTTTATAGACATAAAAGGCCACGCTGGGCACAAGAAATTGCCTAGTGTTTTGTTTAATAATGAAACCGATGTGCATTGTTTATTAATTCCTACTAGTCGCGCTTTGTTTATTCTGATTGGGATACTTCTTCCTTCGAGCGCTTTCGATATCTCATTCTCGGTATTTTCAAATATTAAATATACTAAAGGATGCGGTTCGAAGGGCCATAAGAGAGTATGCGCTTTAGAACTTTTACCGTCATTACTGTTTATGTGTTTGAGCAAATGTATAAGTGTGATGATGATGCGTAAACGTGTGTGTTTTTGAGTAAATGTGTGTGAGTGGATTGAGAAAGTTGTGTGTATAGGGTGTTGAGTATGTGTGAGTGTGTGGGGAATAAGTATGTGTAAGTAAATGTGTTTGTATGTATGTCTATTTGAATAAGTGTATGTATTGAGTAAGTGAGTGAGTAAATGTGTTTTAGTAAATGCGAGTGTGTACATTTGAGTAAGTGCATTTGTACGTGTGTGTGTGTGTGTGTGTGTGTGTGATTATATTATGTCCCTATATCTTTGATTGAATAACAATTACTATTTAAACATTTCCCTCACACTCTTAGTATTGTACCAAACGAATTCAAACAAAACTCATCATCGTATCAGCGCCGAGTTTAAAAAATTAAACATCAGCGTTGATATATTTATAGCAAGTCGATGTCGTCGTTGTGCCCACTTTACAGGCACACATTCATCATCGTACTTCACAACTAAGAAATTGCCAGCACGTAGATGTGCCTACGATGCTCTTATACTTAATACCACCTTCATCTAATAGCACCTGGAGGAAAATATTCCTACCTCATACCAGTTGTTGATGCTGTACGTTGGCCGCACGCCACACTCAAGCTTACTTACCGACATGGCTATGATTAATCACCAACACCTTCCTATACGTACTGCGTAAGAGAGGTGTGAGTGGGTAGCGGTTCAGGTGAGTGTGTGCGTGCTAGATGTTGAGGCAGCGCGGCGCGCGGTTGGCTCACGACTTTTTATGCGTCAATCTTTTTCTGGAGCGTCGTCAAGTGTTCAAGTTTGGCCAAATGTCCCAGTACACTACAATCACATATAACACCTGCGTTCTTGACTTTGATCGTACTCTCATTTTGTGAATCTATTTGACTGATTTATCTACTTTTCTTCATAGACGTTAGCGTGGAATACACATCTATTTGATATATGCAACCAATTATTCTCTTATATAGTCAACCAATTATACTTATTTTGCTAATATAGAAACGAACAGTTGTCTACCATTGTTTACATAACCTTAAAATGTTTATTTTATACCTAGATTTTTTAAAAATAGGTTTCCAATCGTTTGGCCAAGATGAAACTTATATAAGTCGAATTTTCTACCTCGTGTTTTGTCGCGTCATCGACGTTTGTTTCACGTCCAAAGCTCGCCAGGCGTTCGTCAGATGTAAATGCGAGCATTAATAAATTATAACCTTCTAATTAAAACCGCCCATCAACACCCAACAAATGCGTAATCAACTTTATTTAAAGATTTAACAAACAAAACTTAATTATTAAATGTATGAACAAAGTCACAGTTGAAACTCGAACTAAACTTAAATTGCTTAATAATATGTAGAATAAATGTTTTAACGTTTCTTGTAAATGCACGGATTCAAACTCATTGTAGGCAAATTTTTCTTATTTTTAACGTCCCTCTCTTTACGGAAGTGCATAAAATAAAAGAGATTATGCTCGAAATTTTTGTAAATATTCTTGAAACCATAACGTGTGAGGCCTGCTATGAATGTATCTACTTCGTCAAAGCGACTTTCAACTTCGGCAATCATTAGGGTTCCACTGAAAACGTTCAAAATATAATTAGGTTAGGAGTATTTAAAGGTAATGAACTATGGTATGGTGTATGAAGGTTATGTGTACGAACCCAACTTTTAGAACACGATTTGCTTCGAGGATATAATCGTGGAGGTTAGTTCCCATTAGACTGAGGCTGAAAACGGCGACATCCACGCTGTGTTCCTTCAAAGGGACGTGGGCCATGTCACAAGCTGTTACAGTGTCGTTGGCGGCTACTAAATCGAAGGAATGCACTTTTTGTTTTACGCTTTTTGCTAATTCGGCGTCGCCACAGCCAAAATCGGCTATTTCTACAGTTCTAGGCCTTTAAAGCAGAGAGAAATTTAACATCTTTTTTCTTAATGTACAGAAAAACCACCTCTACATCCTTCAAAAAATGAATAATAATTGTACTCACATTTTTTTAATAGCTTGAATAATCTTCGTCAATGGATTGATCGGCCATTTCTTCACCTGTTGCCGATAGCCATCATGATAAGCAGCAAACGCTTGAGGATCCTCATGAAACAACTGCACAGCACCCGAACTATCCTTCGTATAAAGCTCCTCATTAATATACCTAAATCGAGCTGATTGCAGACGATCCATCATTTTCACACGCAACGGTGTAGTTTCTGCAATTTTAGCCCGAGACTTCTTCACTTTCTTCACCTTACTATTCTCACTCAAAGCTTTTACAAGTTTTCCGTGTTTCTTTTCACCTTTATTAGGTTTTTTTCCACTTTCCGCACTATTTACGACGGGAATTTTCCTCGCGAGAAGACCAGCAATCTTAATCTTAGTTTTTGTTTTCTTTTGGGTTGATTTCTTGATGTTTTTAGACGTTGGTGATATTTTATGAGTGGTTTTCTGCTTGGATGCTGTTTTTTGCTGCTGTTTTGGTGATTTTGGAGAGGTAGTCGTCGTTTTCAGCGTTTTAATAGGTGATGTCTTCTTAGGAGATGGAGATTTTCTTGCTTTAGATGTTTTCGACTTCACAGATGTTGTTTTAGGAGTCGTCAAAGGCTTCTTAGAGGATGTTGTTCCACTTTTTTGAGGTGTTTGCAATTTTTGTACTTTTACAGGCGTCACAATTACTTGTAAATTCGTCCTTTTTGTTCCTCTAGGAGTATCACCATTAGTTTGAGGTGTCTTAGGGATGGTATTATTAACCTTCTTCTTTTTAGCACCTTTTTCAGGCTTTACAACTTTTTTTGGAGATTTTTTCAATGTTTTTTCCTTTGGAGTATTACCATTTGTTTGTGGCGTCTGAGGAGTGATAATGTCAACCTTCTTTTTACCTCTGTTCACAATCTTTTTAGGAGATTTTCCAAGAACTGAACTTTCATTTTGGGACGCTTTCTTTGAAACCTTAGATTTCTTTCCAACCTCTTTCTTCGGCATTTTGTCATTCTTTTTAATAACTTCAGGCTTTTTACCTATTTGCTCGGTTTTAACAGCTTTAACAACTTTGGTCTTTCCCTTTTTAACAGGAGTTTTGTTTTTTATAGTTTTCGACACAATTGCGACATTGCTTTTCCTAGTAACTGTTTTAGATTTTGGGCTTTTTGTTGGTTTACCAGCCTGCACAGTAAACTAGTGAAAATAATTTTGCCCAAAACGCAAAAATGAGAAATATTTGTACTTACGCTTGCGAAAGTTTTAGATGCTTTATCGCCGATTTTACTGGCTTCCCACTCCTGTGTTTTAGAGTTCTTCATTTCTCTGTGTACGACTAGTTTTTTACAGTCTTTATACAGAGAAATAATAATTACTAGAACAACTGCGTATTACTTTAAACCAGTAACGTTAGAACGCGCGCTATAACCTAAAAAAAATGCGCGTGTTGCTTTTAAAATGATTAAAATCTTAAATGTCAATGCTTAATACATGAAAATCGGAAGTTATAAACAATCTTTAATAATATCGATGAAATTTTCGAAATAATTGTTGTTAATACAGAAAAATCATAATTAGTACAACGTATCTTGGGATGCATAACTATAGATAATTTAAATTCATGCAATCTTGATTGTCAGTATTATTTAATAAGGACATAATTAATTAAAATAAAAGCAATTGGTAATACAAACTTAATTTTCTATTTCGTGAATATTTTTAAACATTTTAAATATGTTTAAAAGATTAGTAAGCCGTATGTTGGGTTGCATAACATTAATAAATTTAAATTGAAGCATTACTGGTTTTCTATATAATTTTAAAATTTCTTTATATAATTAAATAATATAGACTACAGTGGACTATACAAACTTAATAGTAAATTTCATAAACAGTTTAGAACATCGAAAACTTGTTTAAAACACTTTAGTATCTAGACAAGTATAGAAAAACAATTTTTATAGTCTAACCTCAAAACTTCATTCGCTTTCCTCTGTCTGTTACGGTTTTCAATCTGAAGTCGTCTTTAAATACACTAATATGATCATTAAAGTGAGTAGAAACGAAATTCAAACGCCTGGGAAGAGTGTGTGTGAATAATGTCCATCATTTAAGATGCCACACGCGCAAAATCCAAACCTACAAGACGCCAAAGACACCTACACAGCCGTACAGCAATTGTCAGAGATTTTGGACACCGGCCTTGACTCGGAGTCGCTGTCGATCTGCATGCAGCTGCTGGAAGCTGGCATCAATCCGGAGGCGCTCGCCACATGCATTCGCGAGCTGCAGAAGGAAATGGCCAGCCTGCCAGCAGACAGCCTCAGCAAGGATGACTTGGTCAATCAAAATAATTAAAATTCTCGACACATATTTATTGCAATTCTATGCTTCCATTATTTCGTCATGCCATATGTTCGTAATTATAACTCATCTTTATTCTTCGTACTGAATTTGCCTTCGTAGACTTTATTCTCGATTGTTACACTTTCGCAACGTTCTTGATCAATTAGATAATCCTTGGCAATCCACGCTTGTGATCCATCTTTGAAGAGGAAAATCGCTCGATTGTCATCAACTAGATACCTTAACACAAAACAAATGTATTTAGTATATAGTAATTGTTTTTAAAGTAAGAAAAAAGTTTGATAAAAACCTTTCTGCCTGTATGTGATTATTCCAAAGACTGCTTTGCCAAAGCTTTGTAATCTCCTCAGTCTCCTCTCTACTAGGATTATTTGCTACGTTGACGAAAGACATCAATGTTCTGCCCTTTTTGGTGGCTTGCAGCATCTCCTCGGGTTTTTCAGGATTCATTTTAGACATATCAATTTGAGCGGAAGGACGTAGATGTTCGGGAAGTTCGTCGGGTTCCAAAGGATCTTCATCTTCCTAATATTACAAGTTGTGAATATAATAGCATACAATAGCAATACATCCATAACTAATGGGTTGTTTTAAGTAATGAGTTAAAATAAATTATTAAGCTATCATACCTCCCACTGATCTAATAATCTCTCCATATCAGCATCTGTATAGTCTCTGATATCTTTTTTGGCCCATTCTGGCTTTGTTTCACTTTTCTTGGCATTTAATGGAAGAATTAATGCAATTAGGAATGTAAAAAATACTATTTTGACAATGTACATTTTAGAAGATTGTTATTATTATTACAAATTTGTTGGTACGTAGTAAATTGACCTTATTGTTAGATGATTGAGTGAAAAGAGATTCTGTTTGGAATGAAATTGGATTTTGTTCGATTTGGGGTTTTTAGAGGTTATGTTAATTTGGTTTTAAATTTCATATCTATTCAGAATCAATAGAAATATGATAGAATAGAGAAATATTAACAGCTAACACTATGAAAAAAGGTGTATAAGGTGTTTTTTGTATTAAATTATTAATTTGCAGTTATATTACGTTGCATAGTATTTGTTTATAATAGGCAACCAAATATACTTGAGTTTCAAATATCAAATGAATTGAAGTAATAAAATATCGTTGAAATCGAACCAAATATACTGTTTCAAAACATTTGATCAGCAAAGATTCCTAGTGGTCGTTAATTCAATTTTAGTTTCATTGTCATCTTTTGGTGATCTGTGCGTTTCAAAACTTGCTTTATTCATGTGTCTAATTCTTTTACGGCCTATCTGACACTTCAACTTATAATATATTTCTCCGAAGGTGCGACAGCAACGTTTAAATCCGAGATTATAGTATAAATGATTATAGTATATATTCCTTCAATGATTTATCT
>WSZQ02156317.1:71638-95361 GCA_019419845.2 Weissflogia rhopalogaster | reverse complement strand
CGGTAAAAACGCGAATGAAGGTTGGGCGATTCGCTTGCAACGGTCCCCGGAAAAAACCCATATGCACAAAAAGTTCAATACCATCAGTAGCGAGACCGGATTGGGCCGGGTGAAAGTTACTATTCCATTACACCACTATGTGGTAGAAAAAGGATGTTGAAAATAAAAAAAATCTCCCTTCCTTTTATGAAGGCCATCCCTTTTTTCTATTAAGCTCCTCTTTTCCATTGAGCTCCTCCTCTGACCTCTCCTCCTTTTTACTAACCTCTTCATTGTTTCCTTCACATTACTACTACAGCATTTACCACAAGTCCTCCCAGATTTATTATAACATCACCTTTATTTAATTTTTAATTCCTCTTACCTTATCATAACATTGTTCCCTTTTTTCTAAATCCCTCTTTTACTCATTTGATTAAACTCCCATTTCTTTCTAAACTCCTCCCCTTTCTACAAAAATCCTCCCCACTGTCTTCTATCATTCTCTTTATGTCCGAGATATCCTCACTTTTTTTGTATTTGCTCCTCCCCTTTCCTAATAGCTCTTTTTGTTTTCATCTGACTCCACCTCTTATTCTAATACCCGCCCGCCCCCGGATTTTCTAGATTCTCCTCTGCTATTTTCATTAAGTATGCGCAACATGAAGATTATTACATTTCTAGCCTAAATGTTAACAGGTTTTTTTTATTTTTGTTTGATTAGAGTGTCATCGATATCATCCAAGAGTGTCGTGAGCGGTGAGGCATACGTGCTGTTCTACGAGCAGGACGGCAAGGTGTCGGCGCATCTATGACGTCCCAATGCTGTCGCCGAGGAGGAGCCGGAGGCGGAGCTGCGTAGCACGTAGCTCCACCTGCCTGCCTCATCAAACAGCCATCACCATCCCGCCCCGCCCCGCCCCCCGCCCCACCCGACTTTAAACACACCCACACGCTATGTGGCGCGCGCGTTCGCGCTCCAATCGCAGCAGTCTACCAACCCACGGATCTCACGGCTCGCCGAGAGCACGATGCTCGTTTGCTGCGCATATTTATTTTATTTATTAACCGACTAGAACGTCAACCAAAATGCGTTTTCTCAGCTCTTCACAAGAAGAAGCCAGAAAATCTCTTAATTTCTCTTAATCCAATTTCTTTCTCTTCATTTCGACAATAGGAACGAAAACACTAATGCAATTGTATTTTTTTTAATTTCTACATTTCTACATGTGCGTGTGCGAAACAAAAACGCCCTAGTCAATGGATGCGTACTAACGCCGTCCCCTTTCTTCCCACACCACCTAATTCAACACCCTCCTATGACCACGCCTTTCCAATATCTTAGCTCCTCCCACTTTCAATTGAATTATCCCGCCCCTCTCCTCCTGCTCCTCCCATCCTTTCTACCCTACCACCGTTTCAAAACACCCCCGCCAGATAATTTATCGTTTGTTGAATACGTTTTTAAAGTTTATTATTTATTTCCTAAACTCAAAATGAGGGCTAAACTTAAAGAAAACTGATGATATTAGACGAAAGCAGAACGATCGAGTGCAAAACTGAAGGAAACAGTGTGCAAATTTGCAAAGAAAGAAAAGTCGAATAAAGAAAACCAAAACATACACACGCAGACACAGTCAGTGCAATGAAGCGACGGCATTTTTACACGTTTTACGCACTTTTTATTAGCAAAAAATGTATATTTAATGATAATGAAAGCAAACAAATCGACAACAAAAACAACAAAAAGTACGATTGGAATGGACGATAGACTCGAAAATTATTGATTATTGGAACAAATTAGAAAAATAACAATGATGCGTTAACGTAGATATTCTTAAAATTACCAAAATACAAAGAAAGAAACTTGATCAAATTTGTGCTATGTTTGAAATGATTACTACACTTAAATTGAATGAATGATTGAGCAAACTAAAATAATGGACGCAAAACAAATAAAAGTATAACATTTGTTGACCTATATATTTATTTTTATTCTATATTATCAACGACTTTATAGGCTTGGCAACAACGTACTTTGCATGGATATGTGGAGAGAATGAAGGTATCGAACTCATCACTTCCTGGATTCCACAAGGGTGAAGGAAGGAAGAGAGATTCATCACTTCCCTTTATCATCTACAACAATTTGCATCGGACGGGTAGTCCACGAATCCTGCTAAAAATAAAAGATTCGCGTTAATACGCGAGTTGATGTTGCTGTTCGCAACACCCCTATATTAATATGATCAGCAAGCCTCACATGAGGTGACATTTGATACCCGAGACGGTGACACGCTTATATATAATAATTATTATTTTACAATAATTATTTTACTTGAATTTTTATTTTTAAGTATCGATACTCTGATAGGCCAGGGTATCGATTGGTGAAACGAAATCCATGTAACCTTGGTTGTATACCACAGACAAACATTTACACCACTTACAGCTCTCCCCCACCCAAGGAACTAGCTTGGAACTGTTCTCACAGAAGCAGTGGGGGAGGGGGAGGAGGAGGTGTGCATAGGACGTTGTACATTGCATTTGAAGTTTGCAAATTCGCAATACGCAACGTTCCTAACCGACAGACCGAACAGCCGGCCGGCACTCATACTGTTTTCGGTCGAGTAGTAGTGCTGGTGGCGGTGGGGGCGGGGAAACAGCTTAGCCGGCCGGCGCGGCATTATCAACCGTCGACTTTCAACCACAGATACGCGTCGCAACATATATACATACCCGGCATGCACACATACACACATTCACACTCGTATACATACCTGGTATCCGCACGCATGCACATATACCCGACATCTATACACATACACACATGTACATACATAAACACATATTCATATACAAACACTATATTCACATATATACATACACAAACACATATACGTGCACAAACACATATTCACATATACTTACACATATGCCGTCGTTTATTTTCGGCGACGATGTGCCAATTTTTCGCTATCGCTCCCTCTCACTCCCACCGTCGGCCGGCGCCGCCGTATCTTGCAATCACCCACTCTCTCTCTCTCTCTCTCTCTTTGACTCGCTATATCAAGCTCCCGTCGCTTCGCGTTTGTGTTGTGTCTGATGATTTCGCTCACTACCACTACCGCCACCACTAACCATTCAGCCGAGTCGCGAATATATTGTGTGTGTGTGTGTGTGCGTGTGGTGTGCCTGCTCCGATTTTGCACTTTTTGCATATTTTCGCGACACACTCGCACACCAACACAGCCGCAGACCACCACGCCGCGTCGACCAATGCGTTTCATCTCTCATCACCTTACACCTTACACCTCGCGGCTCACGACTTTATAAGCCTTTAGTGCCGCAAGTAACTTAAGCAACTTAATCGGCAGCTCTTCCCAAGTGGCTTAAGTCAAATGAAACGCGCTTAAATCAGGCGAAACTGCCTTAAAGCGCGAGTTAAAGTGAGTTATAAATTGTGCAGTGCAGTGCGATACAACCATGTGCTCGATGATAAGAAGGTGACACCGTGACCATTTGTTTCGGATACAATGTGAATATACCAGCGAAAGGTAGGTCGATTTTCTTTCTGCCATTCGTCATTTGTCGTCCCTCTTTGATATCTCGTCTTCCTTCGGCTTGGTTTGGTATAACGATGACGGTTGAGATGGCGTATTTTTCCTGCCGGAAAACGAGTCGAATTAATCGGATTTTCCCTCGCGCCGCCGGTTGCGAATAACAAAAATTGGTACAACCCCGCTGGTTAGACTCGCTGGTGCTGGTCGTGTGGAGACAACCCTCAACTAGCTCGTTCTCTATGGGGGTTTCGAGGTGTCTCCTTGCGTTGTCTTTCACTCCGAGCTTACCCGCGCAAATAATTAAAAATCGTACCAGACGCAAAAATTACTCGAAAGGTGTTTGCGTGTCTGTGTGTGTGATTGGGACAATCACAATGCGTAGCAGCCATTTTTGTGCGTTTCTCCAGCCCCTATTGCAAAATTTCACCCTTGCGCCCCTAGTTCTATAGTTCCAGGTTGGTTTTGAAAGAGGGTGAGGGCGAGGAGGACGTTGCGACACTTTTTACTGGCCTAGGTTAGATGCGCGGAGGGTGAGATAGGTCTAGGTTTTCTTCCCCCTTAATTTTCGGCTTTGCAAACGCGTCTAGACATCTTTGAGCCGTGTTAGGTGAATTTGGGTGGGTCTAAGTTATTACCTAGGGTTTATTTTCTAATGGCGTCTAAAGAGTTCTATGGCGTCCAACTTAGAGTACCTAGGTTCAATCAGGATTTCTTTTCTTAGATCTACTACCATCCAAAATCATCTGAGATCAATCAAAGGTCCCAGGAGAAGATCAATCAAAGACCTTTCAAAGAGAAGTTTGACTAAGTAAGAATTGAGATAAGCAACCTGCGGCCGACGAAGCATGTCAAATTTTGTTCTTTTTTAATATAAACTTGGGTCAGGACCGACAGGAACGACCCCTTCGTTAGTGTGCGACCCGCTAGACAATTCTGCACATATACAGGTCCGTTGAAGAAAAAGATTGCTCATCCCTTTGCGGGGGTCCGACCGGACCGGCTTAAAAAATGATCTGATCCCCTTATTTTCTAACTCCCGCAAATATTGGACTCTCTCTGCTACTCTTGCTTGCAGCAGGTGGGAGGGGGAGGCGGACCTCACCCCGGGGCATAAGTAACACAGGAGCTACTAAATATATCGGAGAAGGTCCTCTAGGGCCCTCTAGGTGACCCGAAACTGTTCCCACAGCAAATCTCAAGAAACTTATTGTTAGTCCTACGACTTCAAAGAGGTTAATTTTAATGTATATATTTTATAGGTTATAAACTCTGTTTGCGCTCACGCGTCTTAACGAAATGAATACCCTGCGAGTTGTAAGTTCTCGGGGCCTTGGTTAGAGGCTTTACTGACTTAACGCGCACAGTAAGTCCGACACGCCGGCAATACTCGGCAACAACACACAAATAACACAACATGAGATATGTAGAGAGAATGGTGTAAAGAATGCGACTTACTAGTTCGAATACTGGGTCAAAAGTGATCTTATTTTAAGTAATCTTAATACATGCGTGCTTTGATGGAGAGGGGTAGCCACCCTGGCGCATGCGCAGGTTAAGCAGCGCTGCCAACATAAAATATATTTGGGCTTCTAAATTCCCCAACAGCGCCGGTGGCGCGAACAAACCCTTAGAATTTCCACCGTGTTTTACATATTACTTCATACAATTACAATTTGTACCTCAACTCGCGCCGGCAACTACATAAACAACCACAGATGCCGTTATAGAAGTTTTCTTCATCCTGGGGAAAGCTAGCAACCTACCTAAAGAGAATTAATATTCTCATACCAGTTACCCCGAAAAATTCAGGCCACTGGCCTATACCCGGTCAGCGACAAGGTGGGTGTACGAAGAAGAAGAAGAAGACAATTTGTTTGTGGTGCGTTGAATGTGTTTAGTGTTGTAATTTTGTAAGCGTGTGTGACATATGTTGTGGGTGAATTGAACCCTGTCCTCCTATGTAGTAACTCGCGGTGCTACCACTAGGCTGCACAGATGAGTTCAAAGAGGTTATCTATCACTAATCTAGAGAGTTCCATGAAATCAAGAAGATCTTTTCTAAGACCTAGAATATCTAAGTTTATATCCAAGTCATCTTCAAAGACAATTCCCCCCTCGTCCTCCCCTTACCTTTTACTAAAACCCCCAAAGTCCAAGTGTGGCCAGACAATGTCTACAACCTTCCAATTAGAAGTCTCCTTTGTCATGTTTTGAATCGTAGTTGATCTAATTTTTCGAAGCTCAACGCTCTGTGTGACGTCACAAGCGTTTCATTCATCCCCGAAAACGCCGATGGTGTGCGTGAGTCTATGTGTGAGTGTGTGCGCGCGCGCTCGTATTCTTCGTTGTGCCTCTTGCATCCCTTAATTCCCTGTCCCGTTCGTCGTCCGTCCTTCCACACCACCGAAGGTTTGAGGCCACTGCTCCGGTTTACGCATGCATCGTCATCGATTAAAGTTTGCAATGCACACTCTCTCATACACTCACACACACACACAGAGAGAGAGAGAGAAACATGCAATGTACGCGCCATGAACACATATACATATATATATACACAAACACATGCAGGTATGGTTGTTGAGAAGCAATGAACCCGTTTTTCGTTCCCGAACCATCGGCGTGCATTTTACAGTGCCAACTTGTTTTTTGCTCCCAAGCGAATAACATGATGTTCGATGGTGCAATCGGTTACGTCATACTTGACAGAAGGTTTCAATTTATTGACGTTTTGACTTTTTCTTTGAGATTTTCAATGGAAGGAATCAAAGCCCCCTTTAAAACAAATGAAAAAATGTAAACAAGTAAAATAAAAACAACGCCCGAAAACACGAAATGGAGATCATATTATACTGGATAAAAATGAAACTGAAGTAAAAAAAAAGAGGAAAGGAAATCGTCCATTTTGGTCTAGGAATGATAACGAGATCTTCTTTTGGAGAGGTTAGACTTTGAAGATGGTAAACTATGAGATGGCAAAAGATGGTTTTAAGCCATCGCCGAAATCTTGCATCTTGCTGCAAAAGTCTTCCGTCTGAAGATGCCTTTTCTCTTCTCCAACCCCGTCTTTGGACGACCGATGCATGTGTGGCACCAATGTGTATGTGGCTGTGTGTGTGTGTGTGGATGTGAATGTATGGTTGGTTGGAAACCGGCTTCGGTTGCGTCGGGGCCAGCCGCGATGGCAATGACCTGCCGCACGGCGTGCTCCTAGGGTCCCCCCCCCCTCCGCCCATCTCACTTCTCGCCCGTTTCCAAAACGTGTAGAGTTTGGCGGCGTCGGGGTGTAGAAGGGGGGAACAGCCAGTGCCTGTCCTCTCTCGCTCAGGATGGCGCGGTCGGGACGTGCGGACGCGTCCTGCTTCAACAGGGCCGATCGTTCCGTTGCTGTCGCACGCGTTGCCTACCTCAACCCTGAACCCACCAAGCCTGCCCGCCTGAGAGCAGCGTGTATTGATCAGTTGCGCGTCGTCCTACCGTCTTCCTCTTCCTTTTTACGCCGGCCGCCACCGCCACCGCCTGCCGCCACTACTCGTTCGTTGGCGCGCGCACTCCCGTCTAGACGGTGCTCCAGACGGCCAGACGTTGGCCTACGCAATCGAACATGCCTACACCTAGCCGCGCCGTTTGCTCGCTTGCTAGCCGGGAGCGAGCCCTCCTACACGTTGTAGTTGTAGACACTTTGCCATCGACACTGATAGAGGGGAATATCGGGGACAGGACCCCGGAAAGGATGAGATAAAGACGGAACTCGATTGAGGATTGATCTAGGAATAGAGGAAAATACAGGAAGCGACAAAGAGTTCTAGGGGATTTGATTAGGTTTATGTTAGAGAGGTCCAGGAAGTCTTGATAACAAACAATTCAATTCAAAATCAAAGGAAAAAAGGTCAGAAAGGTTCACGTCCTGATCTTAACTGATCTGATCATGATTTTAATAAATATTGTTTTAGACCAAAGGTGAGCTACCATTTTTCACGATTGGGCCAAATTTATACCCTCAATCTGTCGGCCCATGCCTCATATTCCCAAAATGGGGCTTTCCCTTAGGCTTACAAAGGAACTTCGGGGACCACAGGTTGTTTATCCCTGCTCATCAATTTTAGATCATTGTTAGGTACAGACAGAGGTCTCCGAGAAGATGTTAGAGAAGGTGTTTCGAAAGATCTTGAAATTGATCATGTTAAACCACCTTTATTAGCTGGTCTTATAATTCTAAGTATCCCATCATAAAGTATAGGTTCCTTTTCCAAGGGTAGAAAAATCAACTAGACATCATCTCCCCAGAATTCATGGGTAAGCATGTTTTTCCTTTTGGAAGAATCCTAGAAGACAAACTTAAATAATTTTTTATTAAACCTTTCTTAGGACAATTGTCCCTTTAATCCAATTAGACTATGACTCTTTTGAAAGGACCTGAGCTTACAATTAGATAATCTAAAGTACACTTCTCTATCTTTCTAAAACATATCTAGACTTTTCTATGATAGCTCCCTTTACTAGGGATTATGAAGTAAACTAAACAACGTCCCTCCAAGATTTACCTCTGTGACATCTGAGATCTTATGCCTTCTCTTGTTGTAATTATTCTTGGAAATGACAACGGTGATTCTCTCTTAGGTGATTTTATCTCCCTTTTGTCCAATTAGACTGTACGCGCCCGAGCTTGCGCACCACGCCAATTTCACCCTTTGTGCGCATGCGCTGCGCACCGAGCTTAAGAAGCTTTGGTTTCATCTGGTAAATATTTTGTAAATATATTCACTTTGTATCCAGCATTCAACCGACTAAGTTCTATTTTCTTCACCATTTCTCCTACATTGTCGTGTCGTGTAATTCGTGTGTGTGTGGGTGTTGTCGCCGTAACTTGTCGGCGTATCGAACTTACTTTGCTGGTGAAGTCATTAAAACCTTTTGAGTAAGGCTCTGCGATCTTACAAATCGCAGGGACATAATCTCGTCAAGACGCTAACGCGCAAACATAGACTATGATTCTTTAGGATGGACCTGAGATAGTCAAACGTAAACCTCTTCAATGTACATTTTTCAAAAGTAAACTTAAACATCTCAATATGCCGGCCGGAACTAACATTCGGCAGTGAAATCTGGGTACTAAATGAAAGGCAATGAAGTCAGCAGCGAGCAGTAGAGATGAAATATCTTAGACGAAGCTAAGGGGGGTCACGAAAATGGACATAATCAGAAGCACAATAATTAGGCAAGAACTAAAGATCATTGAATGCACAGGAACAGGCAAATAAAGAAAATATGGGACGCAAGAATCCAGCGAAAAAGAAGATGCGGTAGGCCCAGAAGAACTTGGGACGAGGACATCACAGATCGTTAACAACAGCAACAGCAAAAGAAAGAAAGGCCAGAGACCGAAGGAAATAGAAGGAACTTACAACTATGTAGACACAACATATAACCCTACACCTGATGGGTAAATGGGTACTGACTATATCTACTGATTATACATCTCTCGCATAGAGGTCCCTTGTCTAAATCTTGAAAAGTCAACTGAGTCGACCTGAGTAAAATAGGGGTTTGGTCCAATTTGGTTCTTCTGTCTAATTAGACCTCGACTCCCTAGAAAGGACCTGAATTTTAAATAATCCAAAGTGGAACAGGCCTAAACTTTCCTAAAATTGGACATTTTCTAAGAGTTGTTAAGACAATTATTCATGATCATTCCAAATTTCATTCACATTTGAAACTTACTAATTCCTTGTCCTGTTGTGTATTTATTCTTGGAAGAAACAAAATCGAACCTCTTTTAGATTTTTATATCTTCCTTTCGTCCAATTAGACAATGACTTTATACGAATACCTTGAGTTTAGATAGTTTAAAGTATACCTCTCCAAAAGAGATCTAGGACCTTTTTCTAAGGGTTGAAAAGTCAACTAGACATGATTTCTCCAAGATTCACAAAGGTGACATCCTTATTCCGTCCTTCGTTGCAATAGTTCTTGATATAGACCAGCCTGAACCATTCTTTAGGAGTTTTGTCGAATTTTACTCTTTTGTCCAATTAGACTACGATTCTTTAGGAAGGACCTGAATTTTAGATAATCTAAAGTACAACAGGCCTAAACTTTCCTAAGATAGAATTTCATTCTCCTTTGAAACATCCTAATTCTTTTTCCTGTAGTATTTATTCTTGAAATAGACAAAATCGAACCTCTCTTACAATTAGGTGTTGATATCTTCCTTTTGTTTAGACAATAACTTAAGGAATACCATGAGATAATCTAAACTATATTTCTCCAAAGTAGACCTAGACTTCTACGAATAGAGGTCCCTTTTCTAAGGGTTGAAAAGTCAACTAGACATGATCTCCTCTTTCTCCAATATTCTCTAGACCTCTAAGCATCCTCTCTTGCGTTCTCCTGTTGTCGAGGATAGAACGTTTTCGGAGATGTTTTGCATTGGTCGCTTAGCACTCGATATGCTCGATACGAAAACGCTTGGTACGCTCACTCTCTCACACGCACAGACACATTTGCAAAAACGGACTCACACCAGTCCGAGTGCATTTTGTGCAAGCGGCGTCGTTGTCGCTGCTGCTGCTGCTGCTGCTGCTGCGCCGAACACATACAAACACATACCGGCCGCGACGCCGCACACCACACGCCAGTGCACATTGAGCCGTCTCCGAGACCGGTACTCGGTCCTTCGCGAAGACTCCAACCCCGTTACTCTTACCCAAAGTCGCGAACCTCCACCATCTCGTTCACCGTGATCTACCACCCTCAATTGAATCGCTCCTGCTCCTGCTACGGCCCCTCGACAAAATGGCTACTTGAAGATAGATCCATCGGGATAGACCTAGATAAATAGATAAACCCCCGAAAGACTGCTGTGCTGCTGTCTTCGTCGATGGAACCCAATAAGAATCATACTAGAAGAAGGAAGAGGAATAGTCAAGGACTAGAAGATCGGCCGGTTGCTAAGAGAAATGTCAGTGTCAAGTTTACTATCGAATTGACAATGGCTTCCGTTGGTGTGCGTGTAGAAGGTTATGTTTATCGGATCATAGCTGTCTCTAGCCTAGGTTCAGTTTGATAACGTTAGATCTCGGTGCGCACGGCTGGTACCCAGTGTCCCGCTTGCCTTTTCTGCGGTTTGGAGCATCATCCGGCTTGGTCACCAAGTGCGCTTGGCTCGGTGCAAGCTGCACGCCGAGCCAAGATGGCCGCGGCCCCGGCACCAACACATAGGAAACTCCAACTTATACACATACACACACAGACACAGACAAATTGCATCGAAGTAGGACTGCGTGAGCGTGCGTGCACTTTCTCAACGGCCAACCTCAACCAACTTCTTCCACGTTGCTCTTGCTTCGTGGAACGAACTTGGTTCGTGCGAAAACTTGGACTAAAAATAGTGACCCTCAAAATCAGGACGTGATTGTGAACGTGATCAACAAAGTCTGTGTGGCAGTCGGTGCCAGGGAAGAACAAAGGAATATCTTGTTCCAGGGTGTCCAGGTCCTTAAAACGTAAGTCTAGCTTTTTCATTTCTCCTAATCTACTTTTTCATCTAGTTCTTTTCGTGTCTGGTGTTGCTTGTTCTTATCTATTGGAGCTTGTATCTAGTACTTCTAGAATGTTTGATGTCATTGACATGAACTTCTGAGTAGTTGTTTTGGCGGGGTTTACGCGAAACCCTTTGTCTCCTAGTAAAAATTGTACTTTTTCGAAGAAAAAAAAACCTGCCCTCGCCCCGTACGCACCAACCAAAACGCATATAACCTCGCCGAGTACCGCCCCATTTCCCCGAAAAGGGTCTCTCCTCAGCGATAGCGCCCCGTCTTTCTCCATCCAACTGGGTCCATTCATTCGGGTGCCGATGCCGGCCGGGTGTATACAACTCAACCCCATTCATTGCACTCGCACGTTGCAACACTCAACTGCACCACGACCCCAAAAAAAATCGGAAGAAGAGAAGAGGAAAACGCATAATGTGCATAATGTACACAACCGGGCCCCAATGGCAGGAAATTAAAAATGCCGATTTTTACCGATCTCCCCTTCGATTCACCACACACTATTACCTCGGGGAGGATCCGTGGAGCGAACCGTTACAGGACCCCCACTGGTGTGATGCTAGGGGTCCGATGCACAACTGGATGGATGCATTTTTTCGAAATCTGGAAACCGGTGGCGAATCCGATCCGAATCAAAGTGGATCCAGTCCCTGTGAACCATTCCCATTCCATTCCTAGTTCGCCAACAAAACCCTCTGGTATTACAGTCTTGATCTTCATTTCATTTAGTTGTAGACGATCAGACGAGGCAGTCGCATATCGCGAGTGCGAAATTATCAAGGATGTTGACACTTGGTGGTTGTTGCATCGGCTGCAATTGTTCATTGTGCGTATGCGCCGCCAATCAAACACGGGGCAGAGGAGCAAGTGAGCGAGTGAGTGAGTGAGTAAGTGCAACGTGCATGCCGTCGACGGACGACCTGCAGCAGGCTAAATCTATAAATACAAACGTCCTGCTGCCGATGCTTCGATACTCACACATACACGCAGCGTGTGCGTAAGTTTGTATTTGAAAATGTGTATGTGTCTGTGTCTGTGTGTGTGTGTGTATAAAGGACTGAATTTGGTTGGGTTTGTGTGTGAGAGAGACTAGTCTTGTATTTAGTGTCGCTATTTGAATTGATGTACATGTAGGTCTGAAATTGTATGTATAAAACTCCGTATTTGCTTACGTTTGTGTATGTGTTAATCTGTATGAACATATAAGTTTGTATGTGTTTACATGTGTGTTTGAGTTTACATGTGTGTTTGAGTTTACATGTGTGTTTGAGTTTACATGTGTGTTTGAGTTTACATGTGTGTTTGAGTTTACATGTGTATTTGAGTTTACATGTGTGTTTGAGTTTGCGCGCGCGCGCGTTTGTGTGTGTGTGTGTGTGTGAGTGAATCTTTATTCCTGTCTGTAAGTCTCTATTTGCGAATGTTTGTATGTGTAAGTTCTCATTTGAATGTGTTCTGCTATCAGCAAAGTCGTGTGGTAAACAAGTTTCATTTTTTCTCTGCTCCCGTGCCTCCTACGAGATCCCATACTAAATATATCTACACCACCACTATCTCCGCACTATCTACATGTGTACGCCTGTGTGTGCGTGGATTGCCTGCCTGTGTGGCGCTATGAGTGTATAATTGCAACAATGCGTCAGTTTTTGCAAATTGAGTAGATGTGAGAGCACTCGGTAGTCGCGTAGGTCTCGGTCTGGGTCGTTGAACGACGTTCACACAGCGTGCTGCGCGATCGTCGATGGTAGTGTGAGTGTGGGTGTAGGTGTGTGTGGGTGCAAGGATACGATCAGCAAGTGTGTGCGTTGGATGCGTTGTGCGCGCGCGGAAAAGGTGTGACCCTGTGCCCCCCATTCGGCTACGCCCCCACCAAGCGAGCGACGTCCCGCCCGCCCGACCGACCGTCCTTTCGTTCCGGCAAAACCACGGCCGATGATGGTTGTCAACCCTCCCGCGCTCTTGGTCATGGCTCGGTTCTGTCCCACTCCCTCGCCACGGAGTAGCGTAGAGTGCAGTCTGAGCGAGTTGAGGCCGAGTTCGAAACGTTGATGACGAAGATGTCCCAGTCGGTCGTCTTCGTGTCGGTTCGGTGTACGTGCAGCAGTTGGAGGCATACATACACGCGCAATATGATACCGGGTCAGAACGAAAGCTTTTGTAGTGGCGATGAGAAAATTCACTGCATACAGGCAGGCAACTTAATACTGACGTTGCCATGCACATTTTCGGGTTAGGTTACCACATTCTGTGGGTCTTTTTGGGGTCCTTGATGTTTTTGTCCCTGATGTCTCTGGAGGTGTTATTTTCAGGTTGGATTACAACATGTTCGGGTTTTCCAGGGTTTGTTTTAGTGGCCTTCAAGTTTTGGTATTTTCAAGGTGTCCCTTGTAACAGGAGATATTTGGTTCTTGATATAAAACTGCTTAGAAAGATTGTTAGGGGGTCTCCGAGAATGTATTTTTTTTACATATATTACGGGGTTTCAAAGACGTGAGGAACTTTTTTTTCACATGGGTTTACCCAAGACGCATTGACCTACTAAAGAAACTAGAAGAAAGACCTATAAAAATGACACCTACATTGAATACTGTCTTAACCACCAAGACCGTTAAGGTACCACGATTACAACCTTGTAAACTATCAGATGAGAAACATGGGAAATTGACACAAATAGAATCATCCTATTCTAACAAATCCTGTCATCCAAAATGATGTTCCCAACTCGATTAAACCAAATCCGCCGCAATGATCAAATAACCATTAATTGGCGTCTATCAGTTGAACATAAATTGAATAATCACTTCGATTCTATTCCGAGGCTTCCCTCCAAAACCAACTTTGTCAACGCAAATCCCAAACTCCCTCTGTCCCCGGCCAGTAGGTAACAACTCCAGCTCTGTTTACCTACACGGCAGCGACATCAGGTTGTAGAGTAGTGGTCTGTGCTCCCCTGACTATTACTGTTGCGCTTGTGCTCTAGAGGTTGGTTGGTTGGTCTCGTTGGGAACCGTCTTTCGGTATTTGTCGTTATGACGACCCACATGCGTCCCAGGAAGCAAACCATCCCGAATCATCGAAAAGTGTGTATTGTACAAACGAAGGGAACTCACCCTGTGTTCACCATCGCTCCTTGCTGACACATCGTTGATTTAAGATATGACAAAGACATAAACCCAAGAAATGCATGAAGTCAAATAGAGGAACGATGAGTGCTTTTCTAATGAGTTTAAACGAACAAACAACATGGGACGCATCAAAGAAACATTTAAGTTCCCTTCCGGTTGAGAGAGGTAGACGTAGACAGAAATAGTAAGGTTGGTTCAATTTGAAACAATTCTTGTTGACATGGCTTTGCGAGAATTTTTGATTTTGTGCGGTTACCGGCATGGTAAATAAACGCGCGCCAGATGAAATATGAACACTTGACGCTGGTCTCGATGTGGTAATCTTATCAGTCGCGTAACTAACCTAAGATAACACCGGTCGCGCTTCTCGCAAGTGATCGCGCGTCAGGCATTTTTCACATTGTCGCACGTACGCAAAAAAATTATTCCATTTGAATAGAGCAGAGAGAAGTACTTCTCAACATGTGATACGCGTTTCCCTATGAAAACGTCCTAATAACGACAGTTTCATGCGTTTATTCAACTTCCATAAAGGTCTTTTTGGAACTTCTATGGGGGTGTGGGGAACATCTGTAAGGCACTCGCCGTGTGTTGAGTTTATGCCAGGGCGGGTTGAAAATCCGCGAACCTCTCTTTTACTGCCGGAATTTGCGTTATCGTGAGTTACGCCTTATTGGGAAAGCAGTTGACTACGCCAAGGATCGACCGTAACTACATTTATTTACAAAAGTTAAACCCAAGTTGGGGCAAAACCCCCACCGTACAAGAATACAATGGTACAAAAAGAAGAAGATTCAAAGAGGCTCTCTCCTTACCGGTACCCGAAGAGTAGACTAGGTCCTATGTTGCACATGTGTGTCGTCATAGCAACCTTGAAGGTGCAAAAGATGATATAATGCCGAAAAACGCGTCGGATCGAAAAGCGACAGCGAACAGACGACCTTCTTGATGATGTATTTGGCGTCCACAGGAGGTCTGTATAATTCTAGGAATTTCATGACTTTCGCATTTTAACGGGATCACTTTTAGCCGTCCATGGTAGTTTTATCATGTCGCAATAAAGTTGCATGGGGAAATTTTATGAAACTTCCGTGAAGATCTGTTTAAAACGTCCAACAAGATTTCCCTAAAGTTTCATAACTTTTCTTTGGATTCCTTTTAGTCTGGGGACTGGGATTCTTTTTAGACCCATGAGAGTTTTAAAATGTCACAATAACAAACCCTCCTTTGGTCTTTGCTTTGTAGAATTTTCAATGAAGTCTGTATACAACTTTCAAGAAGATCCCTTTAATAAAGTTCCATGATTTCTTTCTCATTTTAATGGAATAGTCCCCATGAGAGTTTTATGATGTCCCAATAAATAGTTCCATGAAGATCTGTATGAAACTTCCGAGGAGAAAAACTTGTGTTCAATAAAGAAATAAGAAAGTGACTGAAACTGTGAAGGTGACCGATACATTGTTTCGTACCATCAATGTGAACTGGCATGTACTTAAACGAAGAGATCGCTGATTGGAAAGCCTTAATCCGTAGAAGACTCTAAGGCGTCGTTTACACCGGCGACTTCGGATTCGGGATTCTATGTCTAGGCGAATATGAAGAAAAAGAGATAAAAAAAAACAACCTAGCTCCTTTCATTACAGAGGAAACCACGAAACGAGGCGACGCCACCGGTCTGACCGACGCCTTACCTTATACCATGACTTTTCTATCGCTTTTTAATGGAATCCCTTGAAAGAAATGGCTCCATTTCTTCCCATGACACTTCCAATAAGAATCCCATAACAGTTCAATAGAGGTCCCCTCACAACAACAAGTAAGGATAAATGAGGAATATTGGAATACTATGATCTCTAACAAGTTATTTCCAACCTTTTCGTATATTTGAACCAATGTTGATAGGCTAGATATAGTTTATATCTAGTGCTGGAATGTGTTTATAAACGTCCGACTCAGATATCGTTCAGGAATACTATTCAATTGTTTGACTTGATTTTTAATCGGTTTGTCTGCGTACGCGTGTGTTTGTTGAATACCGTGGTGAACTTGAAGGTGTCGCCAATGTCAATGCATGGCCCAGTTGTGCGACGTAATTTTATTTGCTTCAACTTCGCGGGGAGTTGATATGAATGGAGAGTGTGAGTGCGCCGATGAACGGTGAAACGGGGCGCACAATGAACGCGCCCATGTGGTTGAGCGTAGGGCACAGGGTGCAAGAGAACCCTTTGGAACTCGTCGATGACGCAATGTGACATGAAAGATGTGCCATTTGATGGGCCACATGTTTCGGTGCAAGCCGTGTGCATCATGCGGCTTTGACGCATGCCAGGCGTACCGTTAATAATCGAGTTTGATCGAGTGAGGATACAGATCGCGAGCAAAGCCATGACCTCATTGGAGAATGTATTAGTTGATGGATCTCGTAGGATTTTTGCAGTATATTGAAGGATTCTTAATGAACTTTCGTAGATCTTGGAAGAACTTTGATGAATTGTTGAAGATCATTGATGGATCTTTAAAAAAATTTGACATCTTCTATAAATTGAACAAGATTGGTAGATCTTTAAAGAACATAAATGGACCTTGCAAGAAATTTGATGGATCTTTGATGAACTTTTACGAAATAATCTTGATTATTCTGTGGTAAAATGATGCGGTCCTCAAGGATTTTAGTTTTAGGACCAGAACTGAGGCAACTCTGCTTGTTAAAAATCTTCTATGCAACTTTCATAGAGATACCCATATGGTTCTTTATGATTATGATATGGTTTCTTTACGTCTTTCCTCGGACATTTTAATGGGATCCCTTTGATGATTCAAAAATTCCTTAAATTCTAGTTTCGAAGTCGTTTCCATAGCATTTCTTTAGAGGTCCTCATAGTAATTCCATGGAGATTTCCTTACCATGACGAGATTCTTTGTAAGTCCTCATCACAGTTCCCATAATATCCGTTAAAGTTCATAGGGGTCTCTAGTCTTCCATAGTAGTCCCCATGAAATCAAGAAAGTATTTAAAAAGCATTGAAGGATCTTGAGGAAATATTGATGGGTCTTTGAAGAACACTGATGGAACTTTGAATTCCATTGATGGATCTTTGAAGATCTTTGATAGACCTTTCAGAATTTTGATGGTTTTGTTAAATAATCTTAAATAGTCATAAGATATCTTCAATAATTGTAACGTTCAAAAGTCGTCTTTCACAAAGTCGCTTCCCCAAGATCAAATCCAATACGACCTTTAATTCCACCCATTCCTCTACTAGATAACATAACATAAACTTAAAAAAGTGGAGCGACAGATATTAATTGAAGTCCCATTTCCTTCAATTATCTCCTCTTAGATAATTACTGTTGATGTTGGACCTTCTAACCACATAATTTCGTTCAACATTCCAGGGTTTGCTACTGTTTAACCCGTTTACGTCCTCCTTTTTCCTTATTTAAGCAACCGGTAGGTAGGACCTGCGTGTCCTCTACTCATTAATTCGGTCACTCAACCGTGTGTGTGATCTCAACGAGCGTGCCCCGACCACCGCGGCGTGGGTCTAATCGACGTGCAAAAGAAGACCTCCAAACCACCGGCTGCGGTTCCTTCTTGCCTCTTTTTTTTTCTTTCGTTTTTCGTTGTCTTCTGTGTTCGTTGAGTAATCCGCGTAATTCTAACCCTTGCCATGCGTCTCCGACTACTGCCGGGCCCAGCCAGGTTGAATAGCCCGGGTGCAACGAACTGTCCCGTCTCGCGCACGCCGGAATTTGGAGCATGAAGCGGCCCGGCTCGGCCCCGTCCAAGGTTACACCACAAGTGCGCACTCAATTTGCATACGCCAAAAACTCGCCAGCGTGTATGCTTTCAATGAGCCCGTGCCAACAGAGACGACTTCCTTTTATGGACTATAGTTTCCGTCTAGCCTCTACTTATTTCTTTTATTGGAAGGTATTTTAATAGATAGTTTTATCATCTTGTCAAGACGTCGATCTAATGTCATCTTGTCGTGGAAGGATCAATGCATTATCTTCTCTATGTTCTAATCCTACCAAATTCTAAGCCTTGACACTTAACAGATTACTACAACTATCAAGTTAGAACCATACTAACGTCCAATGAAGGTTCTAGACTTATAGTTTGAGTCAGAACCTACGTTGGACCTCTTTAAACAAAGACCAGAGATTTGTGGAAGTCTTATTGGACGAGGAATCTTGTAAATTGATGAAATCACAATTCTTCAAGTTCCATCAAGATCGTTCTCTAAGTCTCTTCAACGGAGACATCAATGTCCTTCAAAAATATTTACATATCTATAGATGTTTTTCAAGGATCAGAGTTCTTCAGACATTCATTAATGTTTTTCAATGATCAACGGTGTTCAATGATCACAATTGCTCTAAGATTCATCAGTGGTTTTCAATGCTCCTTTAAAGGTCCATCAATGTTTTACAAATTCTTCATAATCCTTCAATCTCCTTCAGTGATCCTCCAATGAACAATATTCTTCATAGTTCCACTAAGATCCATCAATGTTGTTCAAGATTTTTCAAAAATCCATCAATGTTCTTCAAGAATTTTTAAAGATCCATCAATGTTTCTGAAAGATCTTTCAAAGATACATCAATATTTCTGAAAGATCTTTCAAAGATCCATCAATGTTTCTGGAAGATCCTTCAAAGATCCATCACTGCTCTTCAATCTTTCTTTTAAGATCCCTCAAAATTCTCCAAAATCCATCAATTTTCTTCAAAGATCAATGTTTGTCTAAGATCCTTTCTTTAAAGGTTAATGTTTCTCAAAGATTATACAACGTTCTTCAAAGATCCTTTAAAAATTCTTCAAAAAACTATGCCAGAGTATCTTTTACTATCATAAACATAAAAATGAACAATAAACTAAAAGCATTTAAAATTTCAGATCCCCAAAGATGGTTATATCTAAAGGAACAAGCCCTGACTCTGGAACAAGGAAGAAGGAAGCAGGAAGGACAACGACGTCGGCGCGAGGCATTCGGCGAAGTGTGGGAATATAGAGTGGGACCACGACCGAGCAACCCGAATTGTCAGCTGTTGCCTAGATGCGCGCGCGCAAACCTTCATCACGAACGGGACGGAACGGAATCGAGTGGAGTGCGACGACCGAGGGACGCGCACGCCAGACACGGGGCCACCCGAAATCTACACAATACTCGCACACTCACACTTCTACAACTCTTATCCAAGCGTAAGCTTTCGCTTACAATGTTCCACGCACCAACCAACACACCCGCGAAGTCGTCGTCTGGTTTGTCGGGGCAGTGAACTCCCAATTTTCGCACACTAACACCGCGCAAGACCAGTACGCACACTTAAGCACCATTCTACGACATCCTTGTTTCTGCTAAACACTTTCGTTCTTTTCCTTAGTCTTCAATTACTTGCTTGTTCTTCCTTGTTAGGGCGTTTTAGGTTCTTCTCAGGTTTTCTTCTGTTCCTTGGCCGTTGATACTTTGTTCTTGCTTCACCTTTGGGAGTCTAGTAAAACATTTAGGATCGTAGTCCTAGAAGACAGGCACATCATGCAGCGTTCTAGGTTTCTTTGTTAGACTTTTAGGATTTTGTTCTTTTGGTTATTCTATGTTTTGGAATGTGTCATTCGAATTTTTCTTGTTCTGACCTCTCTTAATCATTATTTTGATCTGATCTTTCCGGAATGCCTTCATTACTCAATTTTACCTTGCTTTTTTTTCTTATTAAGTCGTGCCACACTTTCTTTTGAACCTTCGTCTATTTATCATTTTGGTAAACTTTACGATTGTACTTTTTCTTCCTTGCACTCTTTTCTTCTTTATTGAATCTTTATCATTTTAGCTTTGTCAATCTAACCTTTCTCTTGTCTTCACAACCTTAACTCAGTCTTTCTATACTTGTTTATGCTTTTCTACTAATATTCTTAAACGTCTTTCACTGCTTTTCAACTGCATCTTTTTGTTTCTAGTTCTATTAATTTCGCAATTAATAGAAAAACAAGAATAGGACTATCCTCATCAGGTGGAACCCGTACATCCGAACTTGTGTCTCATTAGTCTATACCACAAGTTCGTCTGTATCGGCACTATCTGCTTAGGACATTCATCACTTAAGTCTTCTAATCGAAAATCTTAAATCAGGATTGCCTAACAGCCTTCAACAATATATGGAACAAGACCTAAAGCAATGCGAAATGCTCAGAGTTTCAAAATAAAAGAAGGCGATGCCTGGTTGAGGTAGTAGGTTGTATAGTAAGCACTACACCGTTTTTGGGGGTACTGTACATCCTGCTAACTTTCCTAGTTGTCGGCCAATCACTGAGAAAATAATAAATCAAGCACAGGGCGGCACTTGGTGGAAGCAAAAGAAATATGATTGCAGAAGAATCAATAAGATTAAAGAAGAAGAAGAAATAGGATTAAAGAAACTGTCGTCTTCTAGAAACCAGAAAAGGAGTAATAAATCAATTTCAAAGTGGTTGGGTTAGGCTTAATTTGCCTGTTCCCTGAGACCCTAATTTGTGATGCTATGTGTAATCTCACAGATTAGGGACTCGGATGCTGGCGAGTTTGACTGCGGCCACCTTCGCGCGTTTACGTCGCGCCATTTTGGCTAGGCCTACTTAAGCCGACGCTCATTGGTTGCGGCTATGCCTAGGCCTACATCTAGTTGTCTAGGCTCTCAGCTATGGCGTCCGCCTCAGCCTCTACTCGTCGCATAGAGTCATGGTGGGGTACGACCCCTGTTGTTACCCGTTTGTTTCGCTCGCACACTGCCGCTCTTTTCCACTTAACTTTTCAGGTACCGGTTCCTTCCCCTTCCCTTCGACGACTTGTATTTGCTTCGGCGACGCTTACAATTAGTATCCCAGCCAACGCAGATATTCATGTTGGCGCACACTCGCCATGCTTACAACACCATCAGTCGGCTGTGGTCTTTCTAACCTTGAACCATGTGCTGCACTTATTTTTTTTTTCTCTAAAATTTGTATTTGTTGTAGACATTGAAGATGGATCGGGAAATGGATGTATTTCTTCATTATCCTGGACTTTTTTGGACATCTGCGAGGGAAATTAAGGATGTACCTTTTGATGGATATAGAGGACTTATTTATATTCATGTAAGTTTACATTTTTGAAAAGTGTTTTTATCTTTCATTTTTAAAAAAATTACATTCCTAATCTTCGTCTTTCTGATCTTACATTATATGTGTTATATGTGTGTTTATCTTGACTTCCTTTTCCTGCTTATCTTAATCTATATGGTGCTAATTTCAACTAGACCTAACTTAACGTTCTAATCAGTACGTTGTGATTTCACTTTTTCTGATATACTAAGATTGCTTTCTTGAAACTAATCTAATCTAAGATTTTCTTCCTAACCAAATTTGTTGGGTGGTGCGTTGTAATATATGCAACATTAAATACACATGTGCATTTATAACCTAGAATAATTTACAATACACATTCAATCTTGTCCTAGTAAAGCATGTGATCACACCTACTCAATCTAACCTTGTCTCACAACACTAACCCAATCTAATATCTAATATTGGCCGTGTTAATCTTAGGTTGCCTACTTAACCTAATTTTATCTTAATAACCTAACATATTCGTGTCTCCGAACAAAACTTAATTATGTTTTAAAATTTACTTAACCTGTGATATTAACTGCACTTTACAGTTTCTCCTTAAAAGGACCTCGTGGACTTATACAATCGGCGTAGGGTCGTATTATACTTATCCTTTCACAAAACTAGTAATTTAATCTTATATAGACTGTATCTAGTGACATAACTCTCTAATATCTGTTTAACAAACTATAGCTATTTTCTGTTAGCTTTCTGTCCTAACATGAAGGTGTCTTCTTTTGAAACGTTGGTTTCCACACCTTATTTCCCTAAACTTATTCCGCCTTGGTATTCATCTAACGTTCTCTCTAAAACTTACATTTTTTCTTTTCAACCTTTCTTTCCCTTTTTAACCCTACCTCGTCCTTAACTGGTTCATCCCTATCAAACTTTATTTTCCTGTTATCCTCTTTTAAAACATAATCTTCCAAAACTAATCCACCTAAAACGTATCTTACTAAAACTGACCCATCAAAAACCATAAAATAAGGTTACAAACGTGCATTTACCAACATTTCAAGACAATTTCTAACACTTTTATTGTTTCTTATTGTTCCTAAGTATCAATGCTTCAAAATACATCTCATCAAAACCCCCACCGGTTGGAAGATGCACGAAAGCAACGAACCCCTAGATGCCGCCATGCCAACCAAACTCGACGCCATAAAGTACCAAACAGCGTACGCCTACCTGGAAGCGTACACCACACATCTGAAGAAGATCCATCCGCGTCCCCAGCCGCCGGTGCCGGTGGTGATCTACCGTCGCGTTCTACGTGAACACCGCGAGTTCATCAACTTTCACATCGGCGTTGAGAAGGTCACTCTCTCCAAGGATCTCACCGAGATTACCATTGTCTATGCGGATGAAAAACTGCGTATGCACGAAGTCATCATTGGCGTAAACTACGAAGAAAGAATGAAGCTATATTACATCAAGAAAGTTAACCTACCAACAGGGGTAGATTTCGAGGATGATTCCCTCTTTACAGTCTTTGAGAAACACTTTGCAATGGTGCATTCTCTTCAACCATTCTTTGACGCTATGGATTGTGTTGATAAATACACTTGGGTTGTTCATCCAGAGGTACCGAAATGTACAGATGTCGTTAGAAGGATCATTCTTGAAGAGAAACTCTCGGTGGAGATAACCTTCAACCCGGAATTCCCCACCGAAGTTCCATTGATGAGGATATTGGGGCCGAAGAAGAGGACTTTGAATTTCGAACGATTATTGGCGGCCAACTTTGAGAAGTGGATTGTTGGGAATGATTTGCTGGATGAACTACTTAAATTTTTTGGTAAGGTGATGTTTGGGACTTTTTTAATTGGAAGTTCTCTAATATAACCTAGCATAACCTTTTAAAATGTAAAAAATAACCTAGAAATGACAAATGACTTAACCTAACCTTTTTTTAGACATGGCTGTCTTTCCACTACGTGATGCTTACACTCTCTCACCATGTGTTATTTGTAAACAGAATAGAAATAGTTCCGAAGACTTGCCAGAGGTTTATTGCCCGAATCCAGCCTGTGAAGAGGCGTTCCATGTTGATTGTTTGTATAAAGTAGGTATAACCTCCATTTTAACCTCAAAAGTAGGCTAACGTGTTTCTAACCTATTGTTTCAGCAACTACAACGTACTTGTTGGGAGTGTAAAATCCATTTGGTGGGTGAGTGTCCTGTCTGCAATCAAGAAATCGATTGCGACCCACCGAAGAGGAAAAAGTAAATGGTTTTAGCGATTTACAATGATAGTTTCAGTTCATAAATGTGTTTTTTAAAGTAATCTTCGTATTCTAGGGATATTGGTTTTTAGTTGCTATTGTTTTTACAAAAAGATCTAAATTTAATTATGCAATTTATAATGCCAATATGT
>WSZQ02156317.1:0-71538 GCA_019419845.2 Weissflogia rhopalogaster | reverse complement strand
TACAATTGTATCGATGATTTATTTCTAAAAGAAATAAAAAGGGAAATATGTAGTTGTATTACCGTTACTTTGTGTAGCATGTGTTGAAAGTTTGTCAAATAAACTCTTTCTGTGTATGATTTCTAATTAATTATACATTACATTGTATGTTTTTTTTTTTTGAAGACATACAAAACCCACTTAAAAATACAAAAAAAAACTAATTAAGTGGCCGACACACTGCTTGCTTCGGTTTCGTTATTCTATGCAAATCCTTTTCTTGCAGATATACTCGAAAGGAGATGAAGCAACTCGAAGAAACAACCGATTTAATACATGAAGCAGCAAAGGAAA
Source organism: Weissflogia rhopalogaster (assembly GCA_019419845.2). Taxonomy (NCBI): domain Eukaryota; kingdom Metazoa; phylum Arthropoda; class Insecta; order Coleoptera; family Staphylinidae; genus Weissflogia; species Weissflogia rhopalogaster. The sequence goes on along the minus strand of WSZQ02156317.1, from coordinate 71,205 downwards.
CAGCAACGCCGGCAGTCTGACGGACGCCTAATAACGAAATGTTCCGAACACTTACGAAAATATTTGTTACCAACTTTTCAATTTAGGCAACCAACTATAAATATTTCTATAAATATTTACAATTAGAAAATTTTGAAGATTTCTTAAAAAAATCTTTGAAACCCACACAAAATACTATTGTGAATGGATTAAAAATTACAATAAATACGTATTATTATTTATTCAAATACAATTTGAATGACCAGTCATAATTTGCCTAACTTGTAATTTGGGACACTTTCCTAACCCCGAAAATACTTCGACGTCCCCGAAATCGCGCTCGAAGTGAAAAACTATAAATAAAAACACAAATACAACGTGATTAAGTGAATTACCAAATCGTGGAGCTAATAAACAGTAAATATAGCCGAAAATCGCCGATAAACGATGGAAGCAGAGGCAATATACGAGGTTTTGAAGAAAAACTTTAAATTCGATGAGTTTAAGTCACCTTTACAAAAAGATGCTGTTTTCGAGATTGCACGAAGTAAGCACACTTACCTTTTTCTTACAACCGTTCACAACATCTAAACCTGATTTAATTTGTTAGGAAAACATGATGTCCTCGTCTCAATGCCGACAGGCAGTGGCAAATCCCTCTGTTATCAACTGCCAGCTGTTCTACATCCCAAAAGGGTTACCATTGTTTTCTCCCCGTTATTGGCACTTATAAAAGTAAAAAATATCTAATTATTTCATGCACGTTGTTATTTAGAAAGATTTTTTTTTTAAATTTGCTTACTTTTTAGGATCAAATTGATCATCTTTTAGCCCTTAAAATACGTGCAGCTTCACTCAACTCTAAAACTTCTAAAACTGAACGCGAGCACCTTTTAACTGACTTGAAAACAATGTCGCCAAATACACGATTGTTGTATATTACCCCTGAGCAGGCAGCTACACAAACGTTTAAGGACCTTTTCGCCAATATGGTAAAGTTTGATAAGATTGCGTACATTGTGGTGGACGAAGCACATTGTGTTTCGCAATGGGGCCATGATTTCCGCCCGGATTACTTAAAACTTGGCGTTTTAAGAGAGAATAATAGGATACCATGTATAGCACTCACGGCAACAGCAGGTAACGACGTTAAAAAAGACATAATATCATCGTTAAAAATGTCTTCAGCAACATCAACGACATCAGGCGAGAAAAACTTAGGAATGAAAACATTTATCACAAGTTGCTTCCGAACAAATCTCTTCTACGACGTTGTATTTCAAAACACCGTCGACGATCTCTATAAACACCTCAAAGACTTTATAAAGTCAAGTTTAAACATTGATCAAGCCGAAAAGGACGACGTACCTCTCGAGAAACGTGCCTGTGGAATTATCTACTGTCGTACCCGCGAGCAAACCGAGTTTTTATCCAGTAAATTAAACGCTCTAGACGTGAAATCCTGCTGTTATCACGCCGGATTGAAAAGCAGCGAGCGTTTGGAGTGCCAGGAAGCGTGGCAGGGTGGCAAGTATCCGGTCATTTGTGCGACTGTGAGTTTTGGTATGGGTGTCGACAAAGCAACGGTGCGTTTTGTGATCCACTGGGGATGTCCGAAAGATCCGGCGTCTTTCTATCAAGAGTCTGGACGAGCTGGTCGCGATGGATTGCCTTCGAAATGTCGAATATACTATTCGAAGGCCGATCGGAAGGCGCACGAGTTTCATTTGACGCAGGACTTGGGGAAGGCGCGTGCCAAAACGGAGGCGACATCGAAGGATGGGAAGAAGTGCAGCCGGCAGTTGATGGTGGAGGCGGCGATGAAGGGGTTTACAGCGATTGTGACTTTTTGCGAGGCGCCCACCGAGTGCCGACATCGTTTATTCACACGGCATTTCGGGGAGAAAGATCCGAAATGCAAGAAGAATTGTGACTTTTGCAAGGATCGAAAAGCTGTCGAGGATATGGTTGAGTATTTTCATACAAAGAGTGTTCAGTTTACGGAGAAGTCGGATGCGGATGGTGTTGATCCGGATTTATGGGAAGGTGGACGTCAAGGCCAGAAACGGTATGATTTCTTTCATTTATTAAGCCGCCAGCAACGTGAATTTTGATACTTAAGGTGTCTTTAAGTATCAAAATTCAAGTTTATGGCATTCATTTGATTGCCTACTATGTTTTGCCTTCGTACGCAACCAAATAAGCATTTGTTTTTGACATTTGAGAAAACAAAATTTGAATTGCTATATAAAAAGTATGTCTATCATATTTCTACTTAACAGACAACCTAGATCAAATGAATTATTTCTCTAACCAAAAGCAATTAGTTTTAATATGACTAATTACATTATAAAAGAATTAAATACAGTTAAGAGGACCCGGACTGAACCACGTGGCGGAGAAAAGTGGAACTAAAATATGGAATTCAAATTTTATGATAAACTATTTTGTACATATCATAGGATTCCCACTGTTGTTGTAATAGATTCTCAATTAAATGTAGTTTATTTTGGTATATCCAGAAATATAAAGTGATTTAAAGTTTCTATTCACTCATTCATAGTTTGTATTAATTTTAAAAATGTACTTACTTCAAGCTCACAAGAAGAATACGACGACGAAGGCAGTGGATCATCTTCAGAGCGTGATAACCGAGCGAAAAGACAAGCAACAGACTTAATTCGAAAGCAATTTGCACTCCGCAACAGTGGCAAATCGAACGACAATCCCCAGGAGATGTCACAGGCGACGATTGATTCCCTCCTGAGCAAACATGCTCGCGTGACGGCGGCCGCCTCTACGTCGAGCAAAGTAAGAGGTTTGACGCTTGCGATGCGTGAGCAGTACGCCACCACGTTGACGAACGCACTCTACGATAATTACTGTGCGTGCAACGCTGAAGAAGAGCGCATTTTCGACAAACGCGACGTCGAGGACTGTGCGGTCGAGGAGGAGTACAAGATCTTCTCGACGACGACAAACATCACTACTTATCGGAATGCTGTGTGCAAGTTTGTAAGACTAACAGTACTAACTTTAAGATTTTTCCTGGTTTTGTATTGTTGAACAAAATTTGTTAACTTTGAACGACTTTTCAGCATTTCTTGTAAACTTTAAAAACAAAATTGGTGGAGGTGCCAGGCAATTGTATTGCTCCTCCACCAATTAGCTGTTTAAACGTCGTCCAAACTTTGGCAAAGTATTCTGACGAAAAACTAACGCTTTGGATATAATTTACAAATATTTCTAGGTTTCACAAGTTAAGAAATGTACCTCAGATGCAAAGAAACACGAAGCCTTCGAAGGATTCACACCGAAACCCCCAGAACGTCGATCGTTAAATGACTTATTTCGTAATATTAAAAAGGATAATATGCAAAAGGGGCAGAAGCGACGCGGAGGTAGTCAGTTTGGTGGGTTTGTTACAGCCAGTCAGTTGTTACAAACTGATACAATTACTGAGAAAGATACCGAAGAATATCTTTGCGAAGATACTGAAAACGTAAATAATGAAGAACAATTAGAAAAACTGATTAAATTTGACAGCACCGATGTAAGTAAGTTTTCCAAATTGTTGGGCGATACTCCAGGTGATAATAAACAAGACAACAAAACCGAAGAAAATAATGATACTCATATTGATAAAACTGAGACCACAACCGGCAATTTGAAAAGACAAGATAATCATAAAGATATGACTAGAATTAACAAAATACTGCCAGATATTGTGGCAAAATCAAAAGACACAAATGAAAATGAGGTAAAAGCACAAGAAATTAAGACAAAATCAAGAGAAAATGATATAAAAACAAAAGAAAATGAGGCAAAAACAAAAGTCGAAGATAAATTAAAAGCCGATACAAAATTAATTAGAATTGAAGTAAAGAATGAGAGTTCAACATCACAACTTTGTGATAAAATCGAAGAAGCTTTGAAAACGGCCCAACAACGTATGTCAACGTACCAGAGCACAGTCATCCAAACAAAGTCACCGAAACCAACACTGAAAAAGACACCTGATAAACGGAAATCGAAAATCAAGGACCTCTTCGGCGGTGACGATGGCGACGCGTCCGACGAAGACGTCCAGAAACCAACGAATGGCCTTCAAGGTAATAAAACTCAACCGAAATCGACAACGACAAAAATCAAGGATGCCAAGCTGAACAAAGTCGAGGTGGCCAACTTGGTGGTGAAGCTACTGATGCCTGCCTACGCCGCGAAGCGCTTCGATGCCAAAGAGACGTTCAAAACCACCGCCCGAAAGTTGGCACATATTGTTCACGATAAAGGTATTTTGCAAACACTCTTTTCACGAAGCGTATATCACGTGATTCGTGACATTAAACTAATAGCATGTACTGCTTTTTTTTTTGTTTGCTAGGAGTCGATGAAGTGGGAATCAAGAAATACGTAAAGGACTTTCTCGCTCAGCACAAGACGATCACGAGCGCGACGATCGTTAAATAAAATGCCTATTTGTGGCTGAATTATAATTAGTTTTCCTGTACAAATCAAGATTGCAAGCAAAGTTATGCTGTTTAAGTTGAATTATCGCGTTGCAATTGTTTTTTTCTGTTTTTTCATTGTTAAAGAGTGCAAATAAATTTCGATTTGTTATCTCGTTTATGATGCTTACATCTAGATACAAAGTTATTGTTCATTTTCCTCGACTAATTTGGGCGGGTAAGTCACTTAGTTTTTAACTTAGTGGATTTTTCTTATCCTTTTTGTTTTCACTTCGGTACGTTTTTGAAAGTTTCATAGTTTTTCTGGTTTGCAACGATTTAGTTTGATCTGGAGAGAGTATCAATTGTCCATCACGGAATTGAATGAAATAAATTTTTTGTACGTTTGGTACATATACAGTAATATATTGTGTTAACGAGATTTTACGCCGCTTTGAGACATTTGCCCAAAAGAAATTTCAAAGTTTGGTATATATTGCATTCGTCGTATACTCGCAGAAGGCTCGCCAAGGTCGGGCTACATGCAGGTGTGTTGACGGTATGCCATGTTATTTTGATATCACGAATGGTGCTGTTAAAACAATATATACCAAACTTTGAATTTTTTTTTGACAAACGCCTCAAAATCCCGTTAACACAATTTATTTCTATATATGTACTACGCGTACAAAAACTTTCGTTCAAATCTGTGTTGGACAATTGACCCACTCTCCTTGTGAGTGTAGTTTAATTTTCAGCTTTAATACAGCTAAAGTTAAAAATACTTTTCGTTTGTTTGACTAGTTGAAATTGCACGTCGTATGACATTTGGTGTATTCGACTTTCGCCGTTGTTGCAATATTTTGAAGGCTGATATTCGAAACAAAAGTTATCTTCCATCCTATTTTTGGGATAATTCTGATCTTGATTGCACTTATTCAACAAGTCGAAATTCCTCTCCCGAAAATGGATCATTTTGCATTGTCTTCCGTTGATTCGAACAAAATTGATTCGTGTAATAAATCAAACAAAACATGTTTCTTTCCCCAAAAAAAAACAGTCGGTTTAAAAATTACTCGCTTAATTCCTCTCGATCTTCTTTTCTGGTGTAGTAGAATTATTTGATTTTCACCCTTATTGCCTCTACGCGTAAGACACTAACTTCCACACACATCTACGCCGGAACTTACTTATTAGTTTTAGTTATTAAATACACTATTTGGCAGTTTTTGCAGTCGGATAAATGCGTCTTCCTCTTCTCTTCAACAACCAATTTCAAAATCTCTTCCTAATAACCATTTAATCCTCAGTCACAGCTTCCACACGTTTTGCACCAACTCCTTCGCTTTGTATCAGCGTGAGACTGTCATTAATATCAACGTAATCCAACCGGCCGTTGGTGTAGTCGCCAACAAAGGCCTCCACCATCTCGGACGTGATATCCACGATGTAGTCGCGTACAGCGAAACGTCTTCGAGGTAAATCTATAGCGACCAACAGCGGCACCACGTCGTCGAGGCCGATCAAATCACGTAGGACATCAGACGCGTCCGAATCGGCAGCGACCAAAAACTGCACGTAATCATCGTGAAAATGCAACGGGGCATCCGTATCATGATCGATGTTGATACTTCTCGCCTTGTAATACTCGGTTGCGATGGGGTTGAGTAGCGATTCGGCGAAATGCACATCTGTGTCTTCTCCATCTAATTACAAAACAAAAAATATATGAATTAATGCATAATCATAATGCTAAAATCAATGTATTGAGTTTCAGAAGTATATTAGGACCGACACAAGAGGTGCATGAATGCTGCACCTCTCAACACACACACACACACACACACGTGCAAAGACGAAGATGGGCAGGATACTTAAGTTAAATGGAAGAAGGTAGGACATCTCATAGAATGCATGCCCATTAAGCCGCAAAGGTCCAAAAGAAGAGGACGTCCAAGAAAAATATGGGAGGACGAGGTGGGCCAGGATGCAAGACAACAGAGGAGAAGTGCAAGGGACAGGGAGGAATGGTGAAAGAAATTGGAGGAGGCCAGAAGAAGCAAATATGAACAGGAAACACTTACCAACAAAGAGAACAATCGATGGATAATCATGTAATTTAGTACCATAACGTTCTGTGAGGACATTCACAGGTTTTGGCTTCCAAGGGAAATGCAGTGCTTCAGCATCATCCAACAGCTCAGTACGAGCGTCCATCGTTATCAAATGTCCATTACCATCAAGCAGCAACAATGTAGGTATACCACGTATACCATAAAGCTGTGCCAATTCTGCACGTACACCAGCATATTGAAAAGGAATCGTCAGCCAGGGCATCGTTTCGACGTTTGTGTTATAACTTTCTTCAGATCTGATAAATATTTTTTTAATCATTAATATATCATTATACTTTAAAAACATTTATACGTTGATTTTAAATTAACATAAAAATGAAACAACAGAAATGTACAGCCATCTTTAAGGATTTTTCTCTTAATATCCTCATTTTCCCAAGATTAAATTAAATGAAAACCACTCTGTTCTCTCCTCCACCACTCTTCGTCATTCTCCCTTCGTCATTTAGTCTTAAAACGAGATTACATTGTGGAATTTGGAATTTAACCGCTGTGCATGCGTGCCTACTAAAGCGAAATGAAACGTGCCTGGAATCTGGAGATTTATCCCACAAAAGCCGAATTAAATTAATTCCGGCTTATTAACCCAATGAACTGCAATCTACCAAACTAGCCACTGGGAGGACTCGGATTATTCGACGTTGTTCTTCTGTTTGTTTTGACGTGTACAAATTAGATTTGAATACATTTGAATTCAATTATACATAGTTTTTTCTTCGTGCTGTTTGCGTGACGCTGTGAAGCGATGGCGTGAAAGCATTTTTTACGATTGCGTGCATTGCCGGTCGTTTTTACGGGGGAAGGAGGACTGTAAATTAGATTTCGCGTCATAAAGCGCGACGTTTGCCTCACACCATTGCACTCTAATGCTACCAGGTTTAAACTTGTATGCGCGAAGGGGATGATAAACATTCCTTGTACGAGGATATTATGCTGTTTTATACGAGAGTGTTGAATTGGAAGGGAATTGTTATTGGTGAAAATATTGTTTTTAATGGCATATGTCGCTAGTAATTATACGCTATCAAAGTTTGGGAAAGTTTCAGAATTGACACATTCGAAGAATATTCATGAAAAACAGAATATTTTGTTATTTGAGTATGTCTGGTGCCGCGAACCAATGCTGGTAGCCCTTTATCGTTGTGCAGTGAACGCCCTGGGTCCCACAAAGGTGAAATTACGACGGAAGAGTCTTCTGTACTGAGCTTTGTGATAGCGCGCTTAACGCACTGGGTTCAGATTCAACATTACAGGCCGTCAACCATCCCTTGTCTATGTTGTTTACTTAAGGGAAGGAGAAAATAAAATGACAAACCCAAACCGCGTATTTCAAGGTGACGACGTCAAAACATTCGACAGCGGTGATCAAAACTACATCTCTCCAAAACGCACTAAACGAAAGAAATTCGTTACTAAGAAACACCTACTTCACTTAATCTAATCTAATCTAATAAAAGACAAATATTTATCCACTTTACCCCTATACACATGCCCTAACAACTGCCTGTGCACCCCCTGAGGAGTTTTACAACCCCCTTATTGAATGCAAATGCATGGAGTACGTGCAAAGCAAAGTCAAGTGTAGACGTGACTATGCCTTCCCCCAATCCGACTATCTTACCCAATCTCTTTATCATCGGCAATAATTCACTTGGAAAATTGCAGGCACTCACAGTGTGCCCTGCGATGTTCCTGCTGGCTGCAGTGTGCACCAAATGAATGAATAAATGAGGGGCACAACACAACAGCAAAATAGAAACGCAACACAAGGGGTGTGTGCACCGATGATGCACCGGCGAATCGCCATTCACCATCGCACCTCAGCAAAGCAAAACAGCAGCAGCAAAAACACCCTCACCAACCCTCTCTCGCGTAAATGTAATAAACGACCACTGCAGTCGCACCGCAAAATAAACAGTTGCATACAATTCGCTTAAAAATTAGGACTACTGTTGAATTTTTGTTGAAAACTTGCGAACAAAAAGTTAAAAATATCAGTAATTTGCTACAAATGTGTTGGAACGGAGTCTGCGATAAATGAACTATTTTCGAATTGTACTTGTCGCATTAGAGAATAAACTATCAAGCAGTAAAATACACAAAGATAGGAGCAGGAGATAATTAATTGAAGTAAACAATTGTATTTCTGCAAATAAGAACAAACACTCTAGCTAGAACATAAGTAAATCGCCAACCTAATTAGGATAAGGATTATATTTTGTTTATCCATTTATACATCTAATATTAACCACCGCTATTTAAACTTTTTTAAGTTGGCGTTTTTTTTTTGTTGGATTTTTAAAATTTAACCCAATGAATTTTAAATGTGTTTGCAATTTATAGCAACACTTCCTGCCGAACACAATCGAAAACAATGAAAACTGGCGCTCGAAATGAGCGTTTTTACGACCCAACCAAGTTCATAGGACCCTATACACAACCGACGCACCAGCTCTCCTCCTCCTGCTGCATAAAGTGATAGCTTACGCTCACATGACGGCAGCACGTCATAAAACTCTCCCTACACACATACACCCCTGCTCTACTTGGTCCGCTTTGTTTGCGTCGACATCATTAGCATATAAATTTTCTATTTATGCATTGCAATGCTCGCAGCAATGCGGCGCAAATACCGAAAATACCAACCGACAAAATACAGGAACTGGAAAAACTTAACAACGAGAGAAGAAGAAAGAAAAAAAAAACTCACCGATCGCTGCTGACGAAGATAATTTCAAAACTGGCATAGCCATCACGCTTGCGAATCGCATGATACACGTCGACCAACTGCGGCGTGAATGCCCTGCATGGCGGACACCAATTGGCGGCAAAGTAAAAGCCACGCACGCCTGTGAGGTGCCTGTACGCTGCCGACGACGCGTTGGTAGTGGTGGAGGCGCCGCAGGCGACGAGCGGCACGTCGGCGAGCACTTCGTCAACGGGCCGCGGACGCCAAGGGAACGCCGCACCGGTGGGGTCCTCGAGGAGGCGCTCCTGCGCCGAGATCGAAATGGTGCTGCCGTCGCGATTCTCGAGGAGGACGAGCGTCGGCACTCCGGATTTGATGCGAAAACGTCGCGACAATCTTGTCTAGAAAGAAGTCATTTTCTGAGCCATTGCAAAACATCAGCAAAATGATCAAATATTTTATTTGATGATTGCTAGTATCTTAATGGCTGCGATTAGAATGAATGATTAGAATTATTGAGTCATAATTAGAATTGCTTATTAGTAACTAATTGTAAGATTGGTAATTGCTACTTAGGATTATTGATTACTAACTATGATTAATGATTAGATCTCTAGATTAGCAAATGCAATTATGAATATGATTCAGAATTAACAAGTTTAGGATATACAAGAAATGTCGCGATCGACTGTATACCTTCGGCTTCGGACTTTCCTTACAAATGTAATTAGTGATTCGGATTAGTGAGTAGTATTAGTGTTAAGAAACTATAATCAGTGGATATAATTAGTAATTAGAAATAGTGATTAGTCATTGGCAATAATGTTTACTTCCTGCTATTAGTGATCAGTAATCAGTAATTCGAATTAGTAAAGTAAAGAAACGTTATTTACTTACTTTTAAATCAATTTCACTGTAAGTCATGGCATACCAAGGCAAACCCTGCAAACATTCACGATGCGAACCCTCGAAATCACCGTAGACGTCGTTGTTCGCCCAGAGGACAATCTGGACGACTTCGACACGCTTCCTTCTGCCATTCGACGCCGGCGTCACTTCTTCGCCGCCACCGCTGCCGTTCAACTTTCCGTACAACTCGCGCAACTTACGCACAAACTCATCGCACTGCAGATTGATGTTCGCAAAGCTGAAGTACACGGCGACGACGTCGACGTGCTGCAGGACGTCGCGGGTGGGCATCACGTCGCCATCGACAGCTTCGGCTGTCGCCTCGCACGCAGTGCAGCGGATGAGTTTCTCGCCGAAGAGACGTTCACACCATGCCAGCGCCGATTTTTCCACACACTTTGTTGCTGCCATCGTTTGCTGCTAAGTTTTTTCCTTACCATTAATACATTTTCCAAATGCGTTTGGAAAATTCAGTATATAAAGACACCGGTGTTGTATTTAATGTTCCTTTGTTTGTTTGTTTGTTATGCTCGCAGGCGCAGCAGAGGTTACTGCACGAGACACGGCAGGCGCGACAGGAGGGGTTGTGGGAAGGAAGCGCGGCGTCGCGACGCTCGGCAGGCCGACTGCGAGTTGTCAAAACGGCGCGGTGGCGCGGCGCGGCGCAGGCAAAAACTGTTGTGCGTCGATTGAGATGCGCGTCGCGACGTCGATCATGCAGAGTTCGATGAAAATGCGATTCATCCCCCACATCACATACTCACCGTAAACATTTTTACCAAATCCTGCAGCGTAAAATATAAACTGTTAAAGGAGTGCTTATGTTTGTGCGTTTTAAGTCAATGTTTCTTTAAGCAAATATTTACATAATAAATGGCGTTATTTTTAGTTATTTGCTTTCCACGACTAACAAAATACATAATAACTTTTCAAGATATAGCTTACGTCCAGAAAATGATAATTATCCGGGCAAATTATAACTAATTAATAAGTAATCAGTCATATTAGTGTTAATTCTTCAATTTAAAAGTATGTATTACATTAAAAATGTTTGAAAACACGCGTTGGAAAATCGATTATTTTCACTGAACTAACAAAGATAATTAGCATGTTCTTGATATCATTAGGAAGAAGAAGAATTGGTGCTTCGAACTAGATTATCCTCAAAGTTATGAGATTTCTAATAGAGGCGCCGCTATATGTGTTCAAAGTTGATATATTTTCAAAAGATATTGATTCCCATTAAACTAAGAAAGATAAGGTCATTTTCTCAACTTCATTAAAAAGTAGAAGAGTTGATGTTTCCAATAAGATTTTCCCCAAACCCGTGAGATTCGTACTAGAGGCACTATAGTGTTTCAAAATTGATACACTTAGAAACGTTGATAAGACCAGATTTTGGAATTTCCTTAAAACACTTGCAGGAAAATCAAATTTGGCCACTAAACTAATAAAGATAAAGACATTTCATCAACATTATTGGAAAGAAGAAGAGTTGGTGTTTCGCACTTGATATCCCCAATTTTATGAAATTTCTAATATGGGCGCTAAACTTGTTGAAAACGCATTAAAATATCTGTTACAAGTTCAACATACAACTCATACAACTTCAACATATTCAACTCAATTTAATCTAACTAACTTGAATCCGATATCCATCCAAATCCAATGGATTCCTAACCTAACATTGCCGGACCTATCCTAGCAATACCTAAGCAGACTTTTTCTTAATTTTTAGGTTAAATTGTCGATAAAGTCTGGTATATCGAAAATTTAACCTAACCTATTGTAGCTGATAACTTTTATATGAAATTAACTGCAAAGCAATCTTTTAAAAGATGTATCATTGTGTTTAATAATACACTTTCAAAATGAAAAGAAAACAATGTTCTATATCATTTAGCTTCCTCTTCATTATCGTTATTATTCTTACAATAAAATAAAAATAAAGTTTTAATAATCATTTTAAAAAAATAGCACATTGTTTCGATTTATTTATTACTTTGTGTCTTATCATTGCTGATAAGAAATATGAATAGTCGCATAGATTTAATGGTCACTTATCCCAAATGTGATCATTGTTTTACATGAGAAAATGTTCTTACGAAAAATTCCCAGGAAAAAATCGCTTAGCGAATTGAGTATAAAAAGGCGAGATTTTTCCGGAAAAGTCACCAGCTCAGTCACAAGTGTCTCAAGTCAACAACTTAAGTCTACTAGAAAAACATTCTTTCTTAAATCATCACAATGAAGACCATCGTGAGTGTTTTTGTACTAGCTGCAATCTTGGGCAATGCCGTCGAAGCGCAAATGATGCCACCCTCAATGCCCGGCTCCATGATGGGAATGGGAGGAATGGGAGGAATGGGAGGAATGGGAGGCATGGGAATGATGCCAGGCATGGGTATGGGAGGATGCATGCCACCCATGCCCATGGGTATGAGTGCACCCATGTTTGGAGGGTCTATGTGTGCCGGTGGTATGGGCATGGGTATGGGTGGTATGCCATTCGGTGGAATGCAAGGAATGCCACCAATGCCTGGACTGTAGACCGCCATCGCAGATCCAAGGAAGTGAAGAGGTAGATCGATCGACAACCTACCAACAAGCCTTCATCGTGCACCTACTCTTCCATAGCTACAGCTTGATAATCGCACCAATTATGAGGACCTCTAAATGAATAAACTCTATCAGCATTTATTTGGTTGTTTTTCCTACCTTTTTTTAAGTGTTTCTCATTGTCTTTCTTCCAGTTCTGTAAACTCTTCTAGGCACCGGCACGAGTCTCTCTCGCTCGGCTTAGTACCTCCCTCAATTCTACTTAAGTCCTAACTAACCAATCACCATACACCGCGATCAGCCCCGCTAACAATCTAACAGCCTCCAAAGTTCAACCCCCTCAAGAGCAGCTCTGAACTTTTAATATTTTCTTAACTTCTTTCACTTGGTTCTCGACCACACTCACGAACACAACGTCTTCTCTTTGGTCTACGTCTACGCGGTCAGCAGTGTTCGGCACTTACACTTGTTACTTTGTAACAAACTCTGTTGTTACTTGAAGCAGTGTACTTTTCACTACACCACGTTCACAGATCTCTCGTCTCAACGTTACATAACACGCATTCCTCAAGCCTTTGGATATTTTTGAGTACCGTTGGTACGTTTATGAGGTATGTCTCAAATTTTGGAAGGTGCATCACTGCGGACATTTGGCATCTTCTGAGTAAAGTTTTATGATCCCATTGTTCATGCCCCTGACACTGTAAAATTACGAAGTAATTTAGAATATTTTTGTAGCCTATAAAAATGTCGCGTTTCGAAGTTATGTACCAGGATATTAATATTATTTCAGCGGATGGTACCTGGCAAATTGAGACATGGTGGTTGGTAGATGAAATGTGTGCGCAAGAGCCTGAAGGTACCGAGGGAATATTTATTAAGAATAAGATTCATATAAACATAAACAAAACAACCCACTATTGAACCAACATCTGCAATGCAGCTTCGAAACTTGATTACAACCACTAAAAAACTAAAAATTCCACATCAAAACGAAGATGGCATGTCACAAAATCCTACCTCACACACGAGATGATCGAGACAGTACCAAACATCCCGACAACCGGCCAATAATAAAGGAATCAATTGTAACAGATCTTGTGAAATGAAGAGCTCTGCTGCAACTCTGATTTAGCAGAGGCACAGGCATTCTCTGGTCGAACCCGTAACGCTGGTGACAAGACAGTGGAGTGCAGTGATGGAAGGGGTGTGACGATGATGTGTTCACGAAGAGATCAATGTGACAACTGATTTTATTTCTTAAACCTAACGATACATGTTAATAACTTAACAACGAATGACGCATGACATCGCGATAACAAAAGTCAGGCCGATAACGACTTTATTTGGAAGTCCGGACCTCTTGACTAATTGCCCCGACATTATGACCCATTCATACAAATTTGCAAACATTCAATTATACAATTTCAAACGGATACAATGTAATGTATCATTCATATCACACGTTCGTTCAATACATTAATATGATAAGATATACATTTAGAAATGACAATTACCATGCCTAATATCCACTATTGTCTGTTAAATGTTAAAAACTTTAATGCGTTCTGCCACTTGATGCACGAAGATCATCAGCGTATCAGCGCTTCCCTGTTTGCACATCTGCGTAAACATGAAACAAACACTACAATTTGAAAATATGAACTGTTACGTAATCATAATAATTAATGACTAAAATTCTGTTAACAAAATCTTAAACTGCCTAGTCAGTTCTGCTTCGTCACCTTCGGAACGTCCATTTTCTGTTTGTCCTATTTTTGAACTTTGTTTTGTGCTTGCATCTTTTTGCTCTCAAATATTTTCAGTTTCCGGCGTGGATGTCGGTGGCGAGCCTGTTTTATTTTGCAGTCTACCAAACCTTCGTGATCGAACCTTTCCTAGGTCGACTGTGGCCTATGTAATTCCGCTCTTGTCATCCTTCGCTTAATACTGGGATTCACATTAGAACTAAAACTACGAAATGAAACTACTAAAAACTTGTTACATATTTATTCTATTAATATTGGAATGTAAACTAAAGAAAACTATACATTAAATAATCTACAGACTAGATTAACTCTTATTCTCCATTCTCTTGCAGAGTTCAATTAACCCAGCCTGCTCCTGCCTCTTCACACTCTTCATCTCCAAAATCTTCACAAACTCCCCATGCGCAGCATCCGGCAGCAGTTTCAAAAATTGATCAACAAACGCCTTGGCCGGCTCAATCGGCGTCATCACCACCTTCAGTATCATCTCAGCCTTCACCATACCCTTATTCACCACCTTCGTATATGGTGCCGGCGCCTGCCGCGTAATCTGCGACGCAATCGATGGCAAATTCAACAGCACCGTCTTCAACATATGCGTATCCAACAATAACTGCTCAGCGCCTTCCGTATTAATCGGCTTACACTTATAAATCGTCTGAATAAACTTCGGAATAAACGCATTCACAAACCGTATACAAAACTGCGTGAAATACTTCCTCGAATTCGCCAAGCAATGCCGTATAACCGGCACAGTCGTCTTAAAATTCGTCGTCAACGCCGTAATATACCCCGACTGATCACCCACCGAGTCAATATTCTGCCATTGAATCTTACTCATCGCAGTCAGGGCAACATCGCAACAATTCTCCAAATCCTGCACCAAAATCTGAATACAACCAACAATGACACTCTGAAAATGCCCCTGCTCGTTAGTGAAATCGATACGATCACTCAACTCCGGTTCGATTTTCTCGCGGAGTTTCTCAGCAAGTTGCTGAGTCGTTTCCAGACAATACTCGGCGGTCGTTAGTATACAACAAACTTTCGTCTGTTCCTCTTTCGAAAAGCGAATAACCTCGCCCTCTTTAAGCAATGACGAAAAGTTTTGTATCAATCCAGAGGTGGAAATCCTCGGCAAATCTCTAGTTAAAGACGTCACACTCACATTCGTCTTTAAAGTCTGCTCAATTTTCGGTATGTTATTCTGCAGCAACTTGACAGCGTATTCACGGAGATATTTTTGAAAAACTTTGGTTAATTCAAGCATTGAGTGAGACTTATCCAATTGATGACATTGTATCATTGATTTTTTGTAGAAAACAAACAAATCAGCGCAACTCGGTATCACTGTCGCCTGCGTATCTGTTGTTTCCGTCGTAAAATTCAATTTTTCATCCTGCAGAAACCTCTCAATCAAATCCTGCAGGTTCCTATCGACTGAATCGATGTAAATGTTTAAATGCTCCAAAAAACAGCTTCCTATCAAATTTGACCAATACAAATCGTGCTTATTTTCTTGATAGATTTCATTTTGCATTCCTTTTTGCTGTTCATTTTGTTGATAATTATGTTTCTCATCATGTTTATGATTATTTTCAAATTTGTTGGGTTTTCCATGTAAATTTTCAATGTTTTGATGTAAATTTTCATTGTTTTGGTGTAATTTATCATTATTTTGATGAATATCATTATATTTTGGAGACATTAAATCATTTTTCGGCTGTAATTTGAGATTGTCTTCAAACGTTACTCCCGAAAACCTCCTCGAAAGTAAATTCTCAAAATTCGAAGTCTTCTGTATAGCAAACAACAACAATTTAACATCAATTTCCTGCCTTCGCTTTCTCATAATCTCCCGAAGTTCCTCCCTCGTATGATGGCAGAATTCAACGGCGATTCGTTCACTTACTTCCCAGTTTTGTGGAAACATAGCTCCAAGACGCTCCTCAAACTCTAACAAATGTCTTTTGAGCCAGGCATACCTTTTGTCGATTTTATCCAACCACGCCGTATCTTCAGTCGATTGAAACAAATGTTTATACTCGACTAACTGCATATCAACAAACCATTTAAGCAAATCTTTCTTCACTCTCGGTTCAAGGGCTGATACGACCAAACAAGCCTGCTGCAACTGTTTGCTGGGGAGCGTCACCTTGGCACTTGCGGCAAACGCTGTGTGAAAATCGGCCGTAATTTGCTCGGCCAATTCTCGTCGAATACTATTCACCTGATCGGAGAGCGATTTAATTTGTGGTATATCCGAATAATGCTCGAAATGCGCCATTACTTCACTAATAGCCTGCAGTGGCAAGGCAATCTCGCCGTACAAACGCTTCTGTGTTAACGCTTTCAATGTATCGACACCACCAACGAGCATGTGCAGATGGTTCAACGTGGTGATTGCCAACGTTAGGTTGCGTTTCGCGCAGTCAAGTTGCTTAATATCGCGTGTGATTTCACGTACCATTTCCTCGGACTTTTCGGCACGTTCCTTCACGTCTCGCATGTGGACAAACAGTTGTTTGATCAGCTTTTGGGAGTCTTCCAGCGCTTGCCGACCGTCCTGACTGGCTGTAGTTTGCGTTCGCACGACAGTGGAGATATCATCGTCGATTGTCACGACTTTTGCCTCCATCTCGGCGACAACATCGTCGATATTCGCAAGGGATTGCTCCGTTGGGAAGAGGGAATTGATATGGTCGATTGTGTTGAAATCTGGCTTGTCCAAAGGGTCTTTACTGGGCAACACCTAAAATATGTTCAAAAATTTGTAATTTTAGGTTAATTTAAGTTACTATTCACTCTTAAAAAATACATTAGAGTGTGGAATATAAAGATTTGTAACTAACCTGATCTATAGCTTTTTGTACATCAAAGGGAAAGTTTATGAAGAGTTCCTGTTGCTCGTCTTCCGATAAATCTTCCAGTTGTTCCATGTTTCAGGCCGATGATGAGTTGTCAATAGTTGTAATTAATTATTTCTGGGGTTTAGGGAGTTTTTAACGTCTAAATGAATAATGGTAGAAATCTTGGTAGTAATGTTTCAAGGTACCCACTAATGAATTAGTTAAGATTAACGCCTATCTTTTAAGATTTTAGAGTTGTTTTTGTATTTATAACCTGAAATTATTTTTGTTCGCTGACATCAACTGTCATCAGCTGTCAGAAATAATCATACTGATAATCACAGATCATATAGGTCAGAAATTTGACAATTGACACAAATTGATAAGTTAGTTAAAATTTCTTTTTTGCAACAATATTAGTTCATTTTCGCGTTACTCTCAGAGAAATAATCGTCTTGAACTTAAGAGACTTGAAAATATTGGGGCTAATTACAATCTTACTTCGCATACTTTCCAATTTAATTATAAATAATCTGCTATTTTTAAATTTTGCGCTCACCCATCATGACTACACGAACATAAATCTTGGTTTGGTTGCCTATACTATTTTTATTACTAGTTATCCATTGGTATAGTTGAGATCGTTGGTTAGATTCGCAGGTACAAAAATGTTGGGGTTAATTAATCGTAAAACAATCGTTATGTTCGTTTGTATTCAACGTAATGAAATACGTTTTCTTAAACTAATTTTATTGTCATGTCAAAAAACTCCTCTCCAACAGATGACAGTACGTATAAATCTTAAAAAAATAGTAATCTGCATCGATATGCATTCATAATTCACATTTAATTATTCTCTAATATCACTTTCGCCAGTTGTGTCTTCGTCCCGAGGAACCAATTCTTTCGCATTGTCGTCATCTCTTCATGGTACGTCATCTTCAACGACATATCAGGTGCTCTAAGACAGTGTAGATCCTTGGAAAACTCCACAAACATTTGGAAAAGATTCCCACGAGGTTTGTAAGTATCCTTAAGAATATTTACAATGTCATTATCAACTCTAGTCAGCGGTACCAAATGCTTGGAGCGTTTACGTGCCGCCACATAATCTTTACCGTAAAACGCAATAAAATCATACGATTCCGCATCAAAATGTCCATTATTCTTGTTAATCTCGAGCAGATTAGCATCATACTGCGCAATTTTGGGATCGTAGAAACGGAAGGGAATTGCTGAGAAAATTTGAAAATTCAACACAGTGTTCATCCGTACACGATTGAGAAAGTCCACCTGCATATCGCTGGAGGGCGTTGCGATCAAAATTAAGCTGTCAACACCTACTTTCTTTAAGGCTAGATCTACAGCGACGAAATTCAAGACGTTATAATCATCTTTTCGAAGTTTTTCCACGTTTGACGGTGTTTCAGGTGAGTGTGGAGGTTGTGGAAGCCGTATGGACACCCACGCTACTTTTGTATCCTCACTTTTGTACTTGTTTGACAGGCGAATGGCGATATCCTTGATGTGGGAGAAGACATCATCGGCACCTTTACTCGGTGTGTCGTATTGGTAGAGAAACACGAGCATTATGAGGACTTTTTCGCGTTTGCTAAGGATGTTAGTGTCGAACCTCTGCAGGAAAAGCAGGACGGCGTCAACTTCATGCTCCTCAATCGGTAAGAGAATAGTAACTTTGGAATTTTCGGTGACATACGGTGCTTGAATGATTTCCGCTGTGCCTATTGGTTTGCATACTTCGAAACTAAAACAAAATCGTCTCATTAAGTTCAAGTAATTTGCATTGTTTTATATTCATTACCGTTTTTCTATTATGTTTTTTGACTCTTTTTCTTGAAACTTCAAATCGAAGACATAATCCAATCCTCTGGACATATCAAACGTACGATAACCGTTCACAACCTCGTACAATTCGAGTTTAACTTCACTTTTTGCATTTGCTTTCTTTGTAAGAACCTCTAGGATATACTAAAACAAAACAAGTTAATGTAGACTAAATTTGCCGTTTCCAATCCCACATTATTATAATATATACTGTTAGATGGTGCCACCACAATGAAATTACTTCTTTATTTCACCGATAGATACCACCCTCTGGCTATCCATAAGAAATTAAACCCATCGCATGGGTTCTAAACCTTAATATAGTTTTAACTACCATCGATAGATGGCGCCCCGCGATTTCAGTAAGAAATTTAAGTTTAAAATGTAAATAAAGAGAAAAAAGAACGTACATCAATATCAAGCTGTTCCGATCGTTTATGCCTCCGTATCGTCGTAAAATCATCCGGAGCAAACACATGCGTTCGATTAAAGTAAACCCTCGCCGGCAAGTCGAATCTCGTCGCAGGAGTACTTCCCTTGCGTTCGCCAGGTGGCCAGTGTTCCGTCAAATCCGCGGACAACTCACCAATCGCCCGTTTTAACCTTTTCAAATGCAGCTGCGAGAAATGCGAGTGCAACAGGTAAAAATCGGCTTTGTTCACGATCGGATAAACAGTCACAGCGTCGTTGAATTCTTGATTGTTGCTCAATTGTTTGAACTTTTTCTCTAGATCAAAAGAGCGTAGTTTATAGCCGGGTAAAGATATTCCATTGACTTGTGCCTGGCACTCCAATTTCGTGGCGTAGTAGACACAACGACCGATGTTTTCACTATTATCGGATGTCACAGCGTTCATTACACACCATTCGATGTGTTGTTTCATCGCTTTGAGGACGGAATTGCTGAGTAATATACCTGCATCTATAAAAAGGTATTTATTAGATTTACTAGATTTTCAAATTTTGTAAGGTTAAACTTTTTTTAGTTTTAAATTTATGGAAAACTATTATTAACAGACAATTTTTTTGACACTAGATAATTTTCTTTCAGATAAAGCGTTTTAGTAATAAGGAGAGTTCACGGACTTGACATCATGCATTTTCATGAAATTTGTGTATAATTGGATGCCTATGATTAGTAACCAACTAACCTCTACTTAAGGTTAAATATAGTAAAAAATAGTGTTTAGTTTGGTTAGAGAGTAAACCCACTTATAAAATTATTAAATTATAAAATTGATGAGTTCCTGCATCTCTAAAACGGTATTTATAAGTGAGTTTTCAATTTTTGTTTTAATCAATTTTTGGGTTTAAATTTATGGGCATATGTATTTTGTCAGACGTCATTTATCAAACATAGGCAATTTAAACATCATATAGATAGGCAACTTTCTTAACACTAAACACATTTTTTGAGAAAAACTTGTCCTCTCCTTGCCAGGCATCTTTGGCTTGAGAGTTTGGTCGTCTCATTCGAAAATAATTAGTTTCTAATCTTATACTACACGAATCGCAAATTTCATGCACGTCTTAGGGTCAAGTCCGTATCCCTTTTTTGTAACGCAACTTTCGATCGAAAGTTGTGACGCCTAGCTCAAATATAATTTGTTTGTGGTCTTATACTACATTTACGCTAAATTTGATTCAAATCTATGAAGTCAAGTCCGTGACCTCTCCTTATCAAGCAACATTGGATGGGAGAAACGTTTTTGAAGTTAAAATTTGTAAATGCGATCTTGCCATGTGTACAACTGGTTGCCAATAATTTTTAAGCAACTCATCCCCATTTTTGGTTAGAGTTACTTTAGTTTAAGATGTTAGTTTTAGGTTATGTAAGACCACCGAAGCGGTAAAAAGAATAATGGTCGACGTCGGAAAAAGCATAAAGCACCATAAACGGGCACGAGCCTAGCCAAAAGGAAGAGGAATACATTTTTTAAGTTACCTAGAACTTACCTAAATTGCAGTAACTACCATCAGCAACAACACTACCAGCATACACATCACTACTAACACTAATCTTCCCAACGAAACGCTTCAATTTTCGCACATCCAAATAATCATAGTCGTTCATCAGGAAATAGTAGTCATAGTCCTGCAGGAAGTTGTCACCGATGTACTTAATCGCCTGGAAGGGTCGATGAGTAGGCTTGCCCTCAGTAAACCCAATCAAACCACTATAATTCAATGAATTTACAATGTTATTCCTTCGACGACCGGCAGCTGTGGCAGTGAGGAAGAAGCGCACTTGAGGCACTAGGTGCCTTAGCGTGCGATTTACGTGCACAGTCTGTCCTGCTAAACGCTCCTCCGAAGTGAAAACCCCGATAAACAACTGCTCGCGAATACCCAACTCGGTGGAGTAATATCGTGGACGTACTGGCACGGCTCGGCTAGTGGCTGGACCTCGAGTCAGGTTGTTTTTGAGGACCGTTTTCAGGGTAGAATAGTTAAAGTCTGGCACGAATGTCGCTTTCTGTGTGCAGTCCAATTCGATGAAGCTGAAGTTCAAGAAGAGGCCTACAATCACGCCGAAGATGAGGTAATAGTTGTGGAAGATGATTTTAAGGGTGGATTTCAACATTCTGGAGGAACGCCCAAGGATGGAAGATGTTGCTAGCGCGGTAAGTGTGTAATTATTTTCGTAAATACTTGTAAACACATTCTAAACGTTCTAAGTTGTTTGACTTTGATTTAACCTTGAGTAAAAATATGACTATGATCTGTACAAGTGTCATCATAGGCAACTTTCATTACATTTATTTAAAATTTTTGAATATTATTGATTTTTGGATATATGTTGTCAACTCGTTTTTTTTTTTAATTTTTAAACTGGAGATTTGCATTCGGAATAGCATATATTTTATAGTGCATTTAATAAATATGATTTTTTGTAATCTGGCGGATATCTTTTCAGAAATATGTCAGAAATATACTGTTGCTAACTAAGGTTATGCAACTTTATTAACATTTAATAAAATATTTAAAATGTGTTTATAGGATAAATATTATATACTAATCTATTCAGTTTGTTTATATGAAATATGTGTGAAATCTTCTTGAAATTGCTGTCAAGTTTTGTAGGACAAAACTGTCTGAGAACATTTCCAACATTTCTAATAGTTATTTTCAATCTTTCCAATCCGTCAAATCTGTCAAACGTCAAATTTCATTTCTTGACAAAAACAAGATGTCTGCCATCGCGAAGCATTGTCGCTGATACGGGCGAGCGCGACATTACTGCACGATCATCACCGTAGCCTCCCGTCCAAGGAGTTGTAAGTCCCCTTGGGGTCGCATTCGTTGCGAGTGGCTCTCTCGCCCCCACGACCATTCTTGTCCGCCTGCGGTGCGCACGTTCGTGCAAGTTGTATGTGTATACTTGCTCATACTGCTTTATAAATAACCGAACGGTGAGTTTGTTTTATTTTTTTGTCATTGCAACGCAACCCGAGTGCATGTGTGCACCATTTGCTGCTGCATTCCAGTTGGTCTCCTTAAACAACATCCAAAGGCTGCTTGGAAGAAGACATTGCTGTGCCCACATTGGAAGTGTAGTGATCCAGGAAAAATGAAGATCACTATCAAGAATCTGCAACAGCATACGTTCACCGTGGAAGTTGAAGCGGCACAAACCGTACGTAGATAACCTTTATTTACTGATGATCCGAACGAAATTCATGATGATTTGCATATTTTTGGGACGTTTCTATGTAGGTAAAACATCTAAAGCAAGAGATTGAGAAGCTGAAAGGCAAAGATGATTATCCTTCTGAGTATCAACGGCTAATTTACGCCGGGAAGATTCTGGTCGATGATAATAAGCTCGCTGATTATAATATTGATGAGAAGAAGTTTGTGGTGGTGATGACTAGTAAACCGAAGCAGTTGGAGTCGAAATCGGATAGTGGGGATAGTTCGGCGTCGGTGGCGCCTACTGTGGCTCCGACACCGCCACCGGCGATTCCCGTTCCGCCTCCAGTTGCAGCACCTACACCGCCAGTTTTGCCTCTGGCGACGTCCGATCTGGCCGGCAACGCGTTGCTTATGGGCGAGGAATACGAGCGTATGGTGAGGAACATTATGGATATGGGTTACGATCGTCCGCAGGTGGAGCAGGCGCTTCGAGCAAGTTATAACAACCCGGATCGTGCTGTCGAGTATCTCATCACCGGGATACCAGCCATCGATGAGGAGGCCGTCGTCAACGAGACCGGGCCAGATTTGGGCGACATCGACGAGCAGCAGTCGGATGCCGACGACCCACTCGCTTTCCTACGCACGCAACCGCAGTTCCAGCAAATGCGCGCCGTTATCCAGCAGAACCCCGAACTGCTCAATCACATCCTGCAGCAGATTGGCCAGACGAATCCGGCGCTGCTTCAGCTCATCTCCCAGAATCAGGATTCGTTCGTGCGGATGATCAACGAGCCGTCGGCCGCTTCAGCGACGCCTGCGGCGCCGGCTACGACAACACCAGCGGCTCCGGCGCCACCCGGTGGCAATCCACTCGCTGGTCTTGGCGCAGCCCTAGGTCAAATGCCCCTGCCTGCCGGCGGAGGTGGTGTTGCCGCGCCTGGCACGATTCATGTGACGCCTCAGGATGGCGATGCTATCGAAAGGTTGAAGGCGCTCGGTTTTCCCGAACATCTCGTCGTGCAGGCGTACTTTGCCTGCGAGAAGAATGAAAATCTCGCTGCTAATTTCCTGCTCTCGCAGAATTTTGACGACTAACACAACACCCGCCAAGCCAGTTGCAGAGGACTTTTCCAAAACGCACGCAGGATGGGGTTCTTTTTTTCGATGCTAGAGTTTAACTATTTGAAGAAGGCGACAAAAATGACAGGCTGTTTTTTTTTTCTTCATTTTCTACGGATTTTTCTTTTTAAAGAGTAATTAAAAGTGGCGTGCGCCGCCCAACTCCATATAATCTTCGCGGATAGGCGGTAAGCAGATGTGCAAGAAGAGTGGAGGGGAGCATTTATTGAAGTAGTCAGCAAAGAAGCGAGTGGAGTGTAGAGAAGCAGGACGACTAACAGCAGGCGGATGGCAGATTATTGTAGATCGACAAGTACAAGACTTCTACAATTTTTGGGGGATATAATTATAAAATATGTGAATTACAATGAATACTGTAAAAATACATTAAACTAGATTTACTACATGTTTTGTTTTGATTTCTGCTTGTAGAAGGAAGAGTTCAAATGTCATTGTAGACAAATCATACTTTCTTGGGAGGACTAGAAGACACATGGTCCAGATATCAAGATATTGGGTTGCCTATATTGCAGTGTGTATAAAATTCAACTGATAATTTTTTTAGTCACAGATCAGCAATCACGAACGTACGTTACCTTTAAAATTCTAATGAAACCCTGCAAGTTGCTATGTTATGCGAAGTGAATATTTTTTCGTGCGAATATTTTAACCTGTACAGCCTTCCCGCGAGATATGAGTTACGTGCTGTCAAGGTAGCAGAATTTTGTTTTGAATGAAATTTGTGAAAGAAACTGCCACCGCACATGGCCCATACAGTTTACTGCTCCTTCTCTGCCTTGTGATCATCACCCCTGAGTGCTTTTCAATCACGCATCATCAACATCTTTACCAAGTTTTCCGAACACTGCGCTTTTCATGCATTTACACATTTTATCTTATCAGATTTCTTTCTGGGTCAGAAGAAAATGAGAGAAAATACTATGATGTCTATTGAATTAAAACGTGAAATCATGCCATAATGTTAGTTGAGAGTCTGAAACACGATTTCAAGATACATCTACAGCGTAACAACTCCTGAGTCCGCGCAGCCATGATTTTATTTTCTGAAAGACACATCGGTAATGTTTGTTTATATTCA
Source organism: Weissflogia rhopalogaster (assembly GCA_019419845.2). Taxonomy (NCBI): domain Eukaryota; kingdom Metazoa; phylum Arthropoda; class Insecta; order Coleoptera; family Staphylinidae; genus Weissflogia; species Weissflogia rhopalogaster. The sequence goes on along the minus strand of WSZQ02156317.1, from coordinate 46,166 downwards.
CTGTACTATTTACTAGCACAGAAATTATTTCCACTTCACGTACAACAATTTTCATCCAAATCTGAGACGGACAATTAAGATACTCCCTTTGTTGGATAAAGTCTCTGATGATACAAAATCAAATAGAACACACAAAATGGAGTATTTAGTTCTACTTTTTTTTTGCTATTCAATAAAAACTAAATAATAACGACCGGATCGAAGAGAAAAACATTTAATTTCAAAAAAGAAATATACAGTATCATGACAAATGACATTATAAAATCAGCTCACGTTTTCAGTAAGTAATATGTTACACAAAAATAAATTATTAGTTAATTACCTAAAGTTTTCAGAAGCAGCTTTACAAACCCTCGTTGAGGGCAATAAGGGACTTGGACGTAATGGCAGAAACTCAACTCAGTAATGCAGTCAAAGCGTCTATAAAACGGGTACGATTCTTGGTCGGTAATCGAAAATCTAAAAAAAGGTGAGTTATTTAAATATTAATATCAACAGTGCAGTGAATAAACTATTTGATAGGATTGAAAATTTCAAAAATTATAAATTCAATCCTAAAAAACAAAAAAATAATTAAAACTTACATGATGTATCAAAATAATCACAGTACGTTTCACATCCGGTACGAGCAGCTGCTTGCTCAAACGCTTTCCCAAAAAAACTAGAAAACGGCAAAGATACCACATTATTTCCCAAATGAGCACATGAAACCTCAGTAGTTACTTACTTTTTGGGTGAATTTTCACACAGTGGTGGTATACCCACAATGAGGCAATCGCCAGTAGCTAAATCACACGGCGCCGAAACCAACAGCGGCATCGCGTTCGCTTTCTTATTCTTGCTCCCAGTCACATATGCAGTGAGTATAAACTGCGCCAGCAAACGCAAAACGTGTTGCCGACTGTACATATGCCAATCAACGCAACCGTCCTGAATTATGTAGTAGAAAAACGGTCCGGCAGAGACCACCTGTCGCATTTCCAATGCACTCTGGACGGTTTTAAAGAGGATTTGTGTTACTTGCTTGGCACGTTCGATACCTTGATAGAGGATTTCGTGTTTCGTTCGCGCAAGACACTGTAGAGCTTGGTTGAAGTTTTCTTTGGCCGTCTTCTTCTCCTGAAAATCCGAAAATTTATGTTAGAACGAATATGTTTGGTTAAATATTTGTATATATTGGTTAAATATTTGTAATGTTGGTTGTTTGAAAGATAGGCTATTTATTTTGCACATATTTTTAGGTTGCAATTGTATGAGCTATTGTAAATTACGTAAGATAAGTTGCCTACAATTCATTACTGTCAACAATAAGCATTTCTACGCAACCAATCTTATTTGCTTGTAAGATAGGCAACTTATTTAGCACATATTTCTAGGTTAATATTAAATGAGCTGATGTAAATTACGTAACGAAAATTGCCTACATTTCATTACTAGACATTTCAAATAGCTAAGAAAACTTACAGTTAACCAACATTACAATTTTTTCCTTGTTTTTTTAAGCTTAAAATTGTTAAAATTTTCACTCACCTGACATTCCAAAATCGAATTCATAGCATAAACAACATCAGTCGCGAGAAATTTATGCCCATAGCCATATTGCAGAGCGAAGGTCGTGAGTAAAACATCACCAAGCTCGTATTTCTCAGCCAATTCGTGCAATTTCGTCTGAAATTCGTTACGCAACTGCAATTCCATCGTACGATACGTCTGCCGACTTTGCACTAATGGCAATCCCATATCGGCCAACAATTGATGCAGTCTCGAATCACCACGTTGCGACCACAATCGTAGTTTGCAAGCCGTATGCATAGAGTATTTCAAGCTCGCCTCCACCGTCCAATGGCGGTATAAAACCAGCCGTAAATCACGCTCGATGTGGACTTTCAAAGACGTCTTTACGTCAGCATCATTCGAACGGTTCTGTAAACGTGTGGCATGCGCCTGCAACGTGCCAGCTTCCAGCACGTAGGTGGTGTTTTCGATTTTGCCAAACGTCATTTGTTCGGATAGGGCAACGATGGCGAGCCAGAGCAGGTCTTTATCATCTTTGTTGAGTTTCCAAGCAAGATTATACATAAATAGTGCACTCTAGTGGTAAAAGAAGCGGAGGTATGTTAAGATAATGGATGTAGGAAACAATTTAAAGGTAAACTTACGGCTTTGTTATAGTATGTGAACTGTGAGTATTCGAATAATATTCGATTGCGATTCTCTTCCCATCTGCGACGTTCTCTTCGTTTTATGATTCTTTCTTCGGGAAGGACTTGATTATCGTTCGAACGTCGTCGTTTTGATCCTTGCTCATATTCATCATCACTTTCTTCATCCTTATAAAATATTAATAAAATCAAATATAAACAAAACAGATCCTCAGAAAAGTGTAATAAAAATAACGTGAGACCATAAAGAAACAAACCAAAAACAAGTACCAAAAAAATCAAAAACAATCTCAAAAACGCAGACAATTTAAATAAAAAATTTAAAAGAAAAAGAAATCCCAAAGTCACGAAACAAAAAAAATCAAACTATAAAATAAAATAAAACTTGTAGAAAACATTTTTCCAAAAATGAGCAAAAAAATCCGAATAAAAACAACAAAAAATCGTAAAAATAATTTAAAAACCAGAAAAAAGATCCTAAATTACCAACAAAATCATCCCAAAACAAAAAAATCCCTAGAAACAAAAACCGCAAATGACGACAAAAACAAACGAAAAATAAATAAACAACAAGAAATACAAAAAGAACTTAAGAAGAAATGCAAAAAAGTAACAAAACCACATCGAAGAAAAAATACAACACTTACCTCATCATCTTCCTCGTCTTCTTCCCTAAAAACATCAGCGAATTCCGGCACATTTCCATCTTCCTCTGGCGAAGACAATAGCCTTACTTGACCATTACTAAAAATATTACATAAATCCGTCGGCCGGTGTGAATCCAGCACGAAGAAAGTGACATCCTCCTCCGGCTCTAAGAACTCGACGATATCCACCGTCCCACAGCAGTTTATAAGCACGAAATACTTGCAATCCGTCGCATGATTCACATAAGCCTGACGCACATCCTCCAAGCCAGTGACCACCTCCAGTGTGTAGATCGTATGCGTGAACTGCAGGAGCGTTTGAAGGATTTTGCACGTGCAGATGCTGTCGATATCATAGTGAACCATGATGAAAATTCGCTGTGGAAACGAGAAAGTAAAGCAACATGCCTATTTCCGCAAGGAATAGAATTTTCTTACTTTTCCGGAGAGAAATTGATAGAATTCTTCCTTCACATCTTCGACGTACATCTTAAGTTTCACTCGCAACTATGTTTATTTCTAGCAGGTTTTTTTCTTTATTATCCGGGTAGTTTTTTGAGAAATTTTACCGTTAAAAACAACATTTGGACATAACCTATCAACTTTGATTTTGGCGCTGTGTATTTCTGACTTCAGATATTTTTTGACAAATGACAGGTTGAACAGTTACATTTAGGATATTCAAGAAATTTTAGCGAGTAGCTTTTTATGTTGGCAATATTGTATTTCCAGGGACTTTAGTAACGATCATTTTATAGGTTGGTAGCATTTTGTTTATATCTTCATTTGTTTTTTGTTTACCTCACCGAAAAGTTGCTGTTAGAGAATTTAAGTGAAAATTGTGCATTCGTGCATCAATACTATCAGTCGTCATCGACAAAAACTGTAAGTAATCGATAAATAACACTACGTTTTAATTTCATAATAGAATTTGACCGTTTATCTATAGGTAAACTTTATAATCTCCAGAACGATACCTCTAGCTATGTAACATATTTTTGCACAGAATTAAATTGTTTTGCACTAGGAACACCTAAAATTGACTATAACCGCAAGTGAATTTTTAAATGATGGGGATTTCTCTGAAATTTTATCATTGAAACTAAATGTTTCATTAAATTATTTCGGTTTTTCCTGGTAAACTGTTTCATTTAGTGACTTTCGAGGATGTAGTTACAAATATTTTTAGGTTGGCGACATTTTGTGTATAAAATTTAAAGTTTTTTCTAAAGTTTACCAAGATATTTTTTATGGCAAATTTCATTAAATCAACCCATTGTTTGGTCGTTTTTTCCATCATTTATTAATAACTATACGTAATCAACAAATAACACTCATTTAATTCGCTGCGCGCACTTTGAGCGGTCGCGCAGTCCGACGAATAATTTACAATATACAGATATACAATTTACAATAAACAGTACAAGTTTGCATTTTGTTTTGCATTCGGTTGTAACATACGTATAAGTTTTCAGTTGTGCGCCGGAAAGATGATAAAAATCGTCGCGATTTTCCTCCATCGAGCGCGAAAAAACAACGCATATAATTATTTATTATAAATTTAAAGTATTTTGAGAAGACTAGGTTGGTTTTGTGTTTACCGAATTGAGTAAACTGTAAATGCATCGAAAAATTGAGGAAAAATGCATGAGATTTTTTCGAAAATAATTACAAATATCGAAGCTCGTTTTCATTTTAATTTCATTTTTTGTTTCGTTCATTCTTCCAGTGTCGTTTCTCGGGTTCCTTCGAAACGCCAGAAGAAGAAGGAGAAAGATTGAAAGGGCCGCAGACATCGAAAGCTACACATTATTTGTATCCGGGAAGAAACAAGTTTTTTGTTTATTTCCGGGGAGATTACGGTAACTCTGTGGTTTGGTAAGTGGTTGTTTCTTTTTTGTGCTCCACGTTAATATCGTCTAAAAATAGTCCAGTCTATGCTAGATAAAGGTAAATGTACCGAAAAATAACGGTGGTGCTTCGTTTCATTTTTTGGGTGTGCATATGTTTCGTGTTTTTGCCTGTTTGTCGGTTTAGTGATTGCGATTAGTCGGTTTTGGTTAGGTTGTCACTGGAGGTGGTTTCGGTTGGCAGCACTACGTCGTCCAAGATGGCGTTGCTGCCGATTGTCGCGCAGCCTCCGATAGACCCGACAGGTGGCGCTTGTGCCTTCTTTGGCGTTGAGATGTTGATGATGATCTTCGTCGCGCCTTTCATCATCAGCCAGAACCAGTAAATCTGTGGCAGCATCAGCACGGCGATGGAGATTTTGCATCCTCGTGGGAGTGAGTACACCGCCTTATAAACAGGTAAACACATTCGTTACCTTTTTTTAAATAAAATATAGGTAGGTTATCATAATGTCATTAGGTGAATGTAAATTTAATGAAGTTAGATTAGGTTATGTAAAAGCTAGATTAATGTTAAATGCAAGTAGGTTAGGTTAGTAAGAAAGAAAATAGGTTAAAATGTGATTTGCATGACGAAAATAAAGTTTGGTTAAAATTTAAACAAGTGGAATAAATAATTATTATTACTTACATCCATATAAGATATTTTCTCGTTATTCGCGTAAAGATACATTACGTATGGAAACATCGCAACGCGACAGAGGAAGAACACGACGAGCATGGCGAATCCATTGTAGATATACAATCGTGATTTCTTTAGGTGGAAGCGAGCTAGAACGCTCCGCAGTGAAACGAACGGTGTGCTCGCTTCCATTAGAAAGACAAAGCCGAAGACGCAGTCGCCCAAGTTACCTCTTAGATACTTTTGTAGAAACAAAAAAGATTAGTATTTATATTATTAAATAATTACACATTTTAGGAAACTTACAATGATAACAGAAAAGCCAAAGATGCCTATGAAGAGATGATGTCCGACAATAATCGGATTCAGCTTAACGTAGCGCCAAAAACGCAGCCAGCCTGCTGAGAGTGGCTCGTCGCCGTGGCGCACGGCAGCCGGTGTGTGCATCGCTGCCGATGGCGTCGCCAGCTGGCCGGGCGGCGTGCTTACATGCACGGCATACATCGACCAGATATCGTACAGAAAGTACGCGGCGCCGAACCAGGCGTACGCATGCGATACGTGGTGGTTGGCACGTGCGACGTCTATACAGCAAGAGTGACGCCAAATGACGATGCCGGTGATGCAGCAGAAGAGTGCTTGCATCGATGAGACAATTCTGCAAATGGAAATTTCTTTGGTAAGATTTTTACAAGAAATTTTTACCAATAATAATTTTAAGGATTACGTTTTTAAACTGTAACAGTGTTTAAAGACTTTTCTTTAAAGTCAATCATGAGAACACTTACTTATTACTAATATCCAAAACATCCGCCTGATTAAATCGATACTTTTTGACTAGAAGTCGAACGCCCATCTCGGTGCCAACGATGCACTCCTGGGCCAATCGGTATAGTGTCGTGAAGTAGACGCCGCCGAGCAGGAACAGCAGGAGGCCATGCGACGTGGTGATTTTGTCCGATGGCGATAGCCACCATATCGAATGCAGGGCAAGGCCCAACGCCAGTGTGCAGATTATCAAATAGGCATATAGAAAGAAATTTTGCTTCTGAAAAAAGGTCAGTAAAACGTTTTTTACACAATTTTATCATGTCACTTGAAGAGTTATAGTAGACACTTAAAAGTTGTTTTGAAATATAACTTACAAGGAGAGTGTGTCAATTGTCCAACAAGGATTTGAATGAATTTTTTTGTGCGTGTAGTACATATATAGAAATAAACTGTGTTAACGGGATTTTACGTCGTTTTGAGCCGTTTGTCAAAAAAATCAAAGTTTGGCATACATTGCTTTAACAGCAGCATTCATCATAAGAATAACGTGGCATACCGTAAACACGCTTGTGTGTAGACCGGCCTTGGCGTATGGAGTATACAGAGTATACTGCTGTTAAAGTAATATATAACAAACTTTGAAAATTTTTGGGCGAACGGCTCAAAACGGCGTAAAATCCCGTTAACACAATTTATTTCTATGAATGTACTGTACGTACAAAAACTTTCATTCAAATTCGTGTTGGACGATTGACACACTCTGCTGGTTAGCTGAACTAAAAAATTGTTAGCATATTAAACATAACTTATGTTTTTCATAAATTTAGGGATATGTTAACATTTTTCTAATTTGAATATTAAAATTCTTAAAAAATGTTATGTCAGAAATTCATCAATAATTATCACTATATCGAAGATGATATATCGATACTATTAACGCAGGCATGGATCAGCATTTTTCCTATTCTTATTTTTTATTTTACATACAAGCTATATTAACAAACTCCGATGTCAATAAATATCGGCATTTGAAGTAGATATTTCAATATTGATGTACCTAAAATATCAATATTTCGTCATCGTTTGACATGTCTAGTTCGATATTTTATTTACTTATTAAAAAAAAAAGGACGACGACGAGGGTCAAATTGACCGAGCGGCCTAAGGCGCCAGATTTAGGCTCTGGTTCTCGAAAGAGAGCGTCGGTTCGTACCCCACACCTGACAAACCCTTTTTTTCAATCCAACCTTTACATTCCATTATATCAAATAGCGTCTTCCAAATTTACTTTAAACAGATATCTATTTCTTAGTTTTAGATTTCTAATTAAATATATTAATATATAACATTAATTGTTTACCTAATATTAAAAGGTATCAATATTAACATTAAGGAACTATCAAACATTTCTTTCAAACTTGCAAAAAAAAATTAATAAAAAAAACTTTAAAATTAATTACAAAATAATATAGTATACAAATAATAAGCTGTCGTGCGGGTTGCCTACTATGCTACAAATGTAATAATATAAGCAGTAGTTGTAGCTATATTTATACATGACTAATTAAAAATATATTCATAGGCTACGTGTATCACTAAAACTAGTTATTTCAGTTTGTATTAAAGAAACAGCTTTAACTACTATGTTAAAATTATATTCTTACATTAAAAAACTTAAAACTATTAATATTTTCTAGTCAATAAAAACTTGTAAGAAATGATATTAACAAAATTATCAACTATAACTAATCAGCTAATGAAACAATAAGCAGACAACAAAACTGGTTGCATACGTGGCCGAAACAATTGTAAACTAATTGAAAACCTTGTAAACTACAACAACAATCACATGACTAATTACTAATTGTCGATATTGTTTGGTGTATATACCTTCGTAGCGACGCCCTGCGTTTTTTGCGCTTCGGGAACGAAGAGAACCTTGGGCTTCATTGTCTAGTGTTGAATGTCTTCGATAATTTTGAAAAATACGGAATGCCGTCTACAATATTGTTTATGTTTTACGTATCTAGACGTACAGGAAAAAAACTTCGCACGACAACGACTCACAACACCGCACTCAGCACGCGCAAATTCTTCGGCGGCGATATTTACGTGCCAGTGCACATGACGCTTACGTGCATTTTGCGTGCGCGTAGGAGAAGGGCTTCGTTCGGTAGAAGGGAGTTAGTTGCAGGCGATACGACGCACGCCTCGTCGATGACGACTGCCACCAGAAGAGACGGACGGTTGATTGTTTGGGAAGGTGGTGGGGCTTGGGCACAGCCGATGGAGTTGCGATCAAAACGCGCTTCCCAACGATTTGGGCATGTTTTGACAGATCTACAGCTGGTGCCCGTTGAATTCAGTCTTGTGAGGGTAAACGTAGGCAACTTCTAGAGCATTATAGATGAAGGCAACTTATTATACATGAATTAAGGGGGCGTGTTCACCTAGCACAGAGAAATAAGGTAATTTTTCTGCATTTTTATAGAGAAATTATTCGGAACATCGGTTCGGAATTTTTAACTGAAAGTATATTACTTTCGAGAATAATTTAAATAATTTAACTACTGGCGTTTCAGCTAAAATCTTGTTCAACAAAAGGAAAACGGTTACTATAACAGATTATATTATCTAATCTTTGCCATAGCTGATTTTGAAAATCTCGCTCGATGTATATGTCCCTCTGAAATATGACTAATTGTCTATAAGAGCAGTTGGCAATGTTAACTTTTTTAAACTTGCAAGGAGTATCTATTGCTTTAAGAGCAACTTTAGTTAATGCCCTTATCACTATTATATCAAATGTATTCATTTATATTGTTTTCATTTATATTATGACATCCGGTTGCTAAATTTCTGTTTTTATTCTTCTACAGATATTATACATTTTTCTTCTCATTTGCTTCAATATCTTCTCAACATAGTCTTTTCACATGAACATGATTAGCTGCCTATATTACAGAAGAAATGGGGGGGGGGGTGAGTACAAGTTTTAAACTTTTTTAAGACTATTAATGCATGAGAAACAACTCTATGAAAAATTAAGTTGTTTGTTAAAATTGATGTTTAAATTAAATGGAAGTTTTATTTTCTGGTTGCTTCAAATGATGGTGATCATTAAGACGACAAACGGTGGCTCAATCAAGATTCAATTATTGCAAAATCACTATAAAAAATGGCGATTGACGACCAGCCCTTACTTTCTTAGTTAGTGTGATTCTGGGGCTTGTCGAGCAAACTTCTCTTTACCATAAATTTTTAACTAATAACCTGAGAATGCAATATTTAATAGATCAATTTAGATTAGAGTTATCACTTCTATCAGGCGTCTCGAGACCCACTTATTTTTTGAAGGATGCTTGAGAGTTGCATCGTCTCGCCCGAGTATATTTAGTTTCTAGTCTCATTCTAAAGAGATACTAAATTTCATGTGAACCATGTGTAAATGCGCAAAGCGACTTTATGAAATTATTTTTTAATTTTACTTAAAATTGTTTAGATTTATTAATATTCACTGGCAGTTTATTAATAATTCAGTTATAAAATGACTTTATTTTACATATTTAAATAGAAAAGTTTAAATGAAAACGTACACTTAAGTATATAGAAACTTAAATCAACTTATTTAACTTTTTAAAGGTTAAAATCGCTTCAGGAACTCCTCGCTGACGATACGCGCACGCGCATTCACAGCCAACTTCATCTCAGAGATCTCCTTGTCGATCTCCTCCATAAAATGAATGACAAAGTCGACGAGCTTGTGTTTGTACATCTGCTCGGTGTGGAAATTGGTGATGAGAAAACTGATGTCATAGCCCTCGATCGGCTTCCGTCGGAGAATGATAAAGTTTTCAGCACGCATCATCATGAAACGCATGAACTTTTTGCAGAGGATCTTCTCGATCTCATCGGCTTGCTTTACGGCGATGGAAATACGTATGGAATTTATTGATGTCTCTAAAAAATGTCATGTTTTAATCGTAATTTGGTTGATAGGGAGATTAAAGGCGGTGAAGCAGTTTGAATTCTGACATACCAATGAAGACTTTTTCCTTTTCATTTCGACTGATTACGACCGGCGTCAGGAGCAATTCGCGGCTGGAACGCACTTCGACTTCGGGTTTGTTGTGGCGTTCGACGACCTGTGAGGAGAAATTGTTGACGCACATTGCCGCTTCGAGGGTGTGGCGCACCGCAGAGAGGTATGGTTTGAGCGTGGCGCTCATCTTCAGCGAGGTGTATGTTTGCAAAGAGGAATGACACGCCTAAATGTACAGCTGATGAGAGAACGAGTGCGAGCAGTCACTGGATGAGTAAACACGACTTCATGAGCAGTCCAAAAGTCGGTAAGCCAGTTTTCTACTTTGTTCTAATAGTACTTGTTTCATGAGATATATGTTAAGTATTTAACTACTAGGTGGCGTACGGGAAATTCTCATTAAGGTTATATAATTAGTTGCGTTTAAATAAGGTTGGCGAATCTTGTGCGGTTAGCTATCAGTGGGTTTTTGACTAGACCACACTATTATAGTAAGATGATGATTTTGGGAAATGATCACTGATTATAACCCGCTCGTCGTGCCACACTATCGCAGTGGTTTTCGGCGAAATTCTGACAATACTATAAATTGGTAGCTCCTATTTAACATAACGAAATTGAAACATTTTCGTGGTTCCGTACAGAAACATGTTTGGTGTCGAAAAAATTTCAAAACCGTACTACACTTCTAGCGCATTTGCATCGGTATATAAAAACGTAGGAAGGATATAGAATTTTACACTAAAGTGAAATCCGGAAACCTCTACCGGCCGGTCCGAGTCCCCTTAAATATATGTTAAATACAAAAAATCTATCCGTGGGGATCACTTCAGCAACGACATCACACCCAGAAGTCACATCAATCAACGATGGGAAGAAAAAATGGCGGGAAAGGAAAAAAGGCGGGAAGGGAAAAAGGGCGGGAAAGAGAAAAAGGTGGTGAAAGAATAAAAGGCGGAAAGGAAGAAAAAACGGCGGGAATGAAGAAATGCAGGAAAGAAAAAAAGGCGGGAAAGGAAAAAAAGGCGAAGAAGGAAAAAGGCGCGAAAGAAAAAAAAATGTCGGGAAGAAAAAAATGGCGGGAAAGGAAAAAAGACGGGAAAGGAAAAAAGGCGGGAAAGGAAAAAAATGGCAGGAAAGAAAAAAACAGGAAGGAAAGACGGCGGGACTGAAAAAATGGCGCGAAGGAAAAAATGCCGGGAAAGAAATATAGTCGGTAAGAAAAAGAAAGCGGAAAGGAAAAAGGGCGGAAAGAAAAAAATCGGTGGGAAGGAATTCCCGCCTTTTTATCTTTCCCTTTTTTCCCACCTGTTTTCCTTCCAGCCATTTTTTCCTTCCCACCCGATTTCCTTTACGCCATTTTGTCATTCCCGCCTTATTTCTTCCCATCGTAGGTGGTAGGGATAAGTTGGTATTCTGACCTGATGACACTTCTGGATTTTGAGACGCAAGTGCCATAGGCTGCCAAGAAGAGCAAAAAAGGCTAATGAAATGATTCCCATGACTAGAGATTTTTTTTCATTTTAACAAATATATGTTAAAAGCGGAAATTGCGAATTTTAAAGCAATTTTTCTGCTTTTCTAGATCCAACCGAGGTGATTTACCCCCCACTTAGGAATAAAATGTAAGTAATGAGCAACAATTTTGTCAAAAACTTTTGCTCAAAACGATTGGCAACCAAAGTTGCTTAATAGTTGCAAGACTTTGAAACTAGGGTTTTTGGTGTGATTTCTAGGGTATTTTTGCACAGCTGACGGCGAGTGATGTTGCGTCTCGCTGCGGTCAGTATTTTCGGCCGCGCTCACATTTCGGTTGTGTAAACGAGCGCCGCAGCGGGCGGTTTGGCAACAGGAGGCACGTTCCCCAGACTAGAACCCAACGTAGACGACGACCACAGTGTGTGGGTTGTTTGTGCCCAGCGCCATCGACATTTCGGTTTGCAGGGTGTGTGCGTGCGTGTGTGTTTTGCAGTGAGGGAGAGCAGTCGACGCGCCTGACTAAGGTTAAGTTGGCGAGCGCGCACTCGAACGGTGCTGACTCACGACACGGGCCCACCGAACGCGACGGATTCGCGGACATTTTAGCGCTGCGTGTGAAGCACATCATCCGCTGAGCACGCTTCGGAGGCTCGCTGAGCTGCAGGCAGAGAACAAGACACCGACACAATGGCAGCGACACGCCGATTGCAAAAGGTAACCAAATCAAAAAGTAACCCGTCTACTCAATGCAAACCGCACATGATTTCGTACAAACCATCGGCTATATATAGTTCTTACTTAAGCTATTTATAGCTGGGAGTTGCGTGCGTTTTAGAAAAGTGTGAAATTGTGTGCTTTGACCTTAGGTGTTTCGAGGAAGTTGATGAGGTTATCGTCGATGTTTATGCATTATTGCTTTGTTCTAGGAGCTGGGTGATATCAAAAGCTCGGGCCTGAAATCGTTTCGGGATATACAGGTGGACGAGACGAATATACTCACATGGCAGGGCCTCATCGTGCCCGACAACGCTCCCTACAATCGGGGTGCCTTCAAGATCGAGATCAATTTCCCAGCAGAGTATCCTTTCAAGCCGCCGCGTATCAGCTTCAAGACGAAGATTTATCATCCTAATATCGATGAGAAGGGACAGGTGTGTCTACCGATTATTAGTGCTGAGAATTGGAAACCTGCTACAAAAACCGATCAAGGTAAATTATTTTCTTGCTTAATCAAACCTTAATTCAAAATAATTGAAAATTATATAGTTCAAAATAATTAAATCTATTTGTTTTAAATGTCTTGCCATTGCATTTTAAGTTATATCAGTAAAATTATAAGCAACGAAAGTTGCCCAAATTCGAATCTAGGGAGTTTTGGTACGATTTCTAGAGGAGTTTTCACTAAAATATTCTATAGAAATCTAATCAGAACCTCTTTAATATAAGTTATTTCAAATTCAACAAACGTAAAATTTAACATATTACCTTGAAGGAGTTATTTAAATCTATGGATATAACGTGAGCGCATAAAATATTATTGTTTCATGTTCACACTGTTATAACATAATATTAAGTGGGGAATTCTATGGTTTGACGTTAATATTTTTCTAATTGTTTTTGGTACTTGTAGTGATTCAAGCACTGGTTGCCTTAGTCAACGAACCGGAGCCGGAGCATCCATTACGCGCCGACCTCGCCGAGGAGTATCTCAAGGATCGTAAAAAGTTTGCGAAGAACGCCGAAGAGTATACGAAAAAGCATAGTGAAAAGCGACCCGCCGACTAAATCAACAAAAGCACTGCACTACATACGAGCGACGGCAACAACATCCCCATCGATGTACCATAGTTGGTGGCGTTATTGCCGCTTTTCCTGCGTATTCGTTGACGTCCTAACCTCTCCTCCCACCCTGTCGCCGACACATCTTAACCTCAGATTCATTACCTATGTGCACTTGTTTTTGTTTTCCTTTCCAACCTAATGTTTCTATCATTTTATTTTTTTCATCCTTGTTTTCTTCCTCTGCGTGTCCTTGATGTATCACCGTTTCGCCACAACCGGCCGCTGCTAATAATCTCCAAACACTCCGCAAATTCCATCGTGAGACCTTAACACTCACTAACCCTAAAAACCCACGTTTCGTTTTCTCCAACCTAATAAAATCTACACCAATTCCCTGAACATTGTGAAAGAAAATAATTGAAAGTTCTACATTGGTGTTTGCTGTTGCGTCACGTCAATAACCAAATAATTTTCTGTCGAAGAAACAACAGCAAGCATCGATATTCCTAGTTTTTAGCGCTTAAAGTTAAGTTAAAACGTATTTCATGAATGATGAATGTGTTTTCTTATCTTTTATTGCGGGGCAAAAACGAGAGGTTCGCTAGTCCTACCAGTAACTTGTAAACGTTCGTTTATTTTTTGTTTCTACATATCGATTCATACCGAGAAAAAACTGATGTCAATGCGAAATTGATGCTGTATGCGAGTTTAGGTCGAGTTGATTGTAGTTTTTAACGAAATTTGATGGCAACAGGTTAGTTTTTTTAATGACGGGCCTTCAATTCTGCAAAGTACACGCTTTGTTTGTTGTCGGGTCGTTTATAACATAATAGCGTAGATTGTAAGTGTTTGCAACCAAACAGACGACAGACAGAGACAGGGAGATAATAACTGGAAGCGTTACTTTTTGCTATATTATAAATAACATTGAAAATTGATTGATGTGCTCTTTCTGGGACGTTGCAACCTGTTTTTTGAAGCTAAAGTTTCCCTGACTGTTTTTAAATTTGGTGATTTGCTATGTTGGTTGCATAATATTTTGGTTGGTAGCACTGAATATCTCTAATGTTGCAATCTAACACTCAATTACAGATGCAAGATACCGTTAACAAATTTAGGTTATTATTAATACTAAGAAAATTAAGTTTGGCTCCCTTACTAAGTGATTACAATCAAGTTAAAAAAAGTGAACTTTGTTTAGAGAACATACGTGCTTTCATATTTGGGACACGTTTGCATATGACTTGTTAAAAATGTTAATTTTGCTTCTTCTGTTAGTTTTATGTTGGTAACACTGTAAATATTCTACGCATGCGTGTAAAAATTGCTTGTAATCCCAGTTTGTACATGCCAGTGAGAGTCTAAACACAAGTGTGGAAAATGGCTACCGCTGTGCAGCAACCGAATGTAAGTGATTATCTCTCGAAAAAGCAACAGGACGGTGGTAAAGACCTCGCTGCCGACTGGCTGGAGCTCGAGGAGCTACATAATAAGAAGCAAGTATTCTTGTTTTTCATCGTCAAAGTTGTTTTGGTACACCGGTTACTCTAACCTCCAAACAGCTGATTCATCTTGACAAATTTTAAAGAAATATTGCGATTTCTTCCAGATTATGGCATCAACTCACACTGAAACTCCTCACATTCGTCAAGAATCCCGCTCTGCAGAAGGAGAACCAGTTGATTGAACTCTACAATTCATTTATCACTAGTTTTGAGAACAAGTACGTATTTTCAAATTATGTTTTTCGCATATAAACTTTCTATATAATTCGTATATTTTAGGATAAATCCTTTATCTTTGGTGGAAATAGTCGCCATTGTAATCGAGCAGTTTAAGGATAAGAACGAGGCGATTCAATTCTTGGAGAAGATCACACCGAAGGTGAAGGCAAGTCAAGATGCAGAGAATTTGTGCAAAGTGCTGGCTGGACAGATACATCTGGAGAAACTTAACGATATGGATGCGACGCAGAAGATCATCGAAGAGGTCGAGGTGACGTTGGATAACGCCGACGGTGTGACTGCGGTGCATGGGAGGTTCTATCATCTCGCGTCGCAATATTATCGTATTCAGGGCGATCATGCGCAGTATTATCGCACCGCGTTGCGTTATCTCGGCTGTGTGGATTTGGCGACGCTTACGACAGATGCACGCCACCAGCATGCACTTTTTCTTGGATTGGCTGCGCTTTTAGGCGATGGGGTGTACAATCTGGGCGAGTTACTCGCTCATCCGATTCTGGATGCTCTTGCCGGCACCGACAACGAATGGTTAGTGAAACTGCTGCGTGCCTTCAACGCCGGGGATATTACACAGTTCGATGCTATGAAGAACCACTGGGGTGCTATTCCTGACCTTGCTGCGCAGGAGTTGTTTCTACGACAGAAGATTGCACTTCTTTGTTTGATGGAGGTGAGCAATTTTTGTTTTCTTTATTGATAACCCTTTGTTTACGTTTTGAGACATGAGTTTGTATTTTTATACAGTTTCAAAAATCAAAATCAGTTCTGGGTAAAAATGAATACTTCCAAGTAGTTTACAAGCTACGCGGATACTTATTTAATTAATAGGTTTCTTTATTTGCATTATATTGTCATTTCTTTTATCTCAGAATTTAAATTTTTATCATTTAGATGACATTTAAACGTCCATCACATCAACGCCAACTCACTTTCGAAGAGATCGCCTCCGAAACAAAGTTGGAGCGCAACGAAATCGAGTTGCTCGTGATGAAGGCCCTCAGCCAAGGGCTGGTGAAAGGCGCCATCGACGAAGTGGCTGGCACAGTAAACATGACGTGGGTGCAGCCGCGCGTCCTAGATCGTACGCAGATTGCGAACATGATCGATAAACTGGATAAATGGAGCGAGCACGTCGCCAGCATGGAGACGCTGCTCGAGGAGCGTGCCTCCGACATTCTCACACTGTAAATGCCTCTTTGAAAAACCTGCTCCTCATCATCCATCCTCTCTCTCCTACCCTATTATAACTTTAAAATATTAGAAATCATCCAAAATCATTCAAAAAATAACATTAACATAAAATGTAATTTTATAACATTTTCGGGCGCAATTAAGCGATAAGTTTTCGCGTACAACGTTCAAGCGGAAGCATGAGAGGTTTGTATACGCCGACAACCACAAAGGAAAGGACATTGCGGTGTCATATTTCGACTTTTTTTTTGTATTTCGTGTATGACGTACGATTGTGTGCACTCGTACCGAAGATTAGATAGCGCGCTAATTAATGCATAAAGGCAAACCACGTCTGGAAATTACCCGGCGTGGTTTGATCAGTGATACATTGTGACTCAAAAAAGCAAATTGTGCAGTCGGTAATTGTGTGGTTGGGAAAAAGTAGTGGGAATTTGCATATTTAAACCACCGTGAGTGCATCGCACGTTATTAGTTGGTCCTTGGTGTCTGCTAATTTCGCAACAAACTTTTTCTCGCCGATTTCTACGACTTTTGCAAGAAAGAACAACGATGGCGAAGCGTGCTCTGATCATCTGCTACCCACAAAACGAAGAGAATGAAGTTGTAACACCATTGACTGTTTTACAACGTGGAGGTGTAAGTAATTTTTAATTTTCTTCAAGAAATTGTAAAAAAATCTATGTTTCCACTGTTTTCATTTCTTTTTACAACTTTTTTTGTTTTCTGTATGAAAAAATTGTGTTTTTAAACATGCTTTTCTTATTTCATTTTATGTGTTATTAGGTGGAATGTACACTTGCTGGCCCGACTTGTGACCCTGTCGTTGGCTCCTCTGGCATTCGCATCGTCCCAGACATGTCGTTGCGTGACGCTATGAAGAAAGGCCCCTATGACGTCGTCGTGACTGCAGGAGGCAAAAACGGGTGGATGGCATTGTCCGAGGACGCAGCAGTTGGTGAGATTTGGCGCGAGCAAGAAAAATCTGGACGTTTGTTGGCTGCCATTTGTACTTGTAAGTTCATTTCTTTACTTATCTCATTTAGCCCATTGTTACTTCCTATTTCCTTTGTTTACTATTAATCTCGTTTTATAGATACTTAGGTGACGTTCAAACCAAGAGCGTGGTT
Source organism: Weissflogia rhopalogaster (assembly GCA_019419845.2). Lineage (NCBI taxonomy): Eukaryota > Metazoa > Arthropoda > Insecta > Coleoptera > Staphylinidae > Weissflogia > Weissflogia rhopalogaster. Next base: position 28,685 of record WSZQ02156317.1, on the reverse strand, counting down.
TTAATCTAGCCTTACCTGGTTTAAAAAATCTTTTATCTAGGTTTGAAGCGTTTACATCTAACTATATTCTTTTAAATACTTCCATCAGACACGGCTAAAGCCATGCCTCGCTGTGGCAGTGGTTCCCATCCTTCTATGTGCCATACCATACCTTTCAAAAATTCGTATGCTGTCCGTGTCGATGCATCTATGCCTATGTTTAAATCATCTACTACAAATAATACACCTAATTATTTGTAGTCGATCGAATTTTGATTGCAATTTGTGCAAAAGAAGTTAATAGATTTATTTTAAAAATTTCAGCACCAATTGCAATGCGTATGCATGGCATCATGTACGGCCGTCGCCTTACGTCCTATCCACACCCAGGCGTCGAGAGTGCCGTCCGCGAAGGCGATAACTACATCTACAAGTACGACGACGTCGTCACCGACCGCAATCTCATCACATCGCGCGGACATCGCACCACTTTCGACTGGGCCATCAAGACGCTGGAATGGGTCACTGACACCGCAACTGCTCGTCGCGTCGCCCAAGAAATGCTCGTCCACTACTAATAACCACCATACTAATTCGAACAAACTACTTTATTTGAGAGTCACACATTTCGATAGATACACATGGCACAAACAAACGCAATACCCAACCTAACAAACAGCCTTTTAAAAATGCTTCTGCAACTTGTACGCACACAACAAAGAATAAATAACGCGCATATTTAAAAAAGAAAACGTAAACTAGAAACTAAAAACATACGAGGTGACTTTAGTGAAACATTTCAGTTTGCACGAAGAACAAGATCATTATTCATTCTTCTTGTCTTTGGTGCGTTGACTTTGAATCTTCTTCGACGATGAGGTTTTCAGAAGATCTTTACATTGTTGATGTAAGTTGTTCAAGTCGAAAGCGAGGATAATGTTCTCCATGTTGAAGATGAACTTGATGAGTTTGGATTTGCTATCAACAGTCGGGCGACGAAGAGTTTCTTTGCCGTCCTGAAAGAGGATTAGCGTGGGCAGTTGTTTACTCATACTGCTGTCGTTGACGTGGTATTTCTTTCCGGCGTCTGGATAGCGTCCTACATCGACCTTGCCGAATTTGAGATTGTCGAGGTCGTATTTCGTGGACAGTTCTGCGTAAACCGGTGCGAAGTGAACACACGCTGGATTCCAGACTGTGTAGAACGCCACCAACCAAGTGGTCTTTTTATCGCACTCCAATTCTTCATCCAAGCCTTGCACGCCTCGAAAATAAACGACATTGTCAGGGCCTGAGTAGGTCGGCTCTGGGAGAATAAGTCCGGCCACTAAAAACGTAATCATTTAATTAAGACGCTTCCTATTTAACCATCATGACATTTTCTACTTAAATTTTAAGAAGAAATACGAAGGATTTTTTAAGGATATTTTTAAAACTTACAGATAAAGACGATGCCGTACACAATACCCATGATGAAATTAGCGTAGAACCACAGAATAAGATTTGCAACTTTCGTGTAGATGAAGCTTGATGATAAGTAATTGATCATCGTCACACTTCCTGCCTTTCGTGTCCTTATCATCACGACAATCAATAGAAAGAAGAGAATTTCTGTTTCCTTCTATGTAAGTAAAACGAAAGATGTTTAGAAATTTAATATTTTGAGAGAAAAGCTGGTCTAAATGTGAAAAATCAATTTGGAAAACTTACCCCGTCAAATTCACATTCTTCAACATTGAATAAATAGTTGCAAACGCCAGGAGTCCTCTTCAGTACCATGTAGGATAAACTAAGGAGGATATTAACGAGGTAATATGGTTTAAACAATAGTTTTATGTCTTTTTTAAGCGACATTTTTGAGTTTTTTTCTTGAAGGTATCCTATTCACTTTTGTCACTTTACAAACTAACTTAACCTTACATCTTGCGCCTCTTACTTTGACAGTGTTTACTTAGGCAACCATAACAGTCCGACAAACAGGCTACAATTATATTTTTAGAAATGCCTTTATTTGCATTAGAAAGTATTCAACAGTGATATAAAATAATAAGACTATACTGAGAAAATGGAGCTTAAATTTACAACTCGGTTTTTGATTTTGTCTTTTCTTTTGTTTCAAACGCATGTAAAATATTTATTTTATTTTGCAGATCCTGCATTTTTGCCTCAGAGAGCTTGCCCCCTGTAATGATCTTTTTCAAACGCTGGTGCTCCTTCTGAATAAAGTTGGAATCCTCACGTACTTTTTTCATAAACAGTAGGTAAACTTTTTTCGCTTTTACTTGGAGCTCATTATCAGTCTCATAGTCGCCGATTTCTTGAAGAATTTCAAACTTATCATCGTCAGAGCCCTGCACAAATTTGTTTGCTAGTTTATCGAAAACTTCCACACATCCAGGCAACGTAATATGAATGTCAGAGTTCTCTACAACGAATTCCTGCAGTTTGTCGACGGTAAATTCCTCCTCGTCGTAGGTGATAGCCTCATTTTTATGTGTGCCTTTGTATAATATGATTACAGGTAGCTTGGTGGTATTAACACCTTGGGCTTCTGCGAATTCGGCGTTATCCTTTTGGCCATAGTCTTTGACACCGACGTTGGCGACGATTATGTCCGCCACGTCGCGAATACTTTTGGCGAACTGGACGAAGGCGTCATGCTTCTGTCCGTATGGATACGCAATGTCATACTTCACCAAAGTGTAGCGGAACTTCGGCACCAGTTTGTGGAAGCTGTGCTCGTCCAAGTCAACACAACCTTTGCAAGTGTCGGCCAATGCGCCGGTTGCGATTAATAGCAAAGTAGCCACTGCAAATAGAATACTTTCGGCGAGATTCTTCATTGTGTTTTGCAGCCTGTGGGGATCCTAATGTCTATTAATAATACTGTTTGTGCTTAGGGGAATGTTTGTGGCCCTTGTATTGTGAACCGGGCCTTTTACGCTTGTTCTATCGCCTCATAACTTCAGTGAAAACAAGGTAAACATACATAGAATATATAGATAAACATGGCTTGTCGCGATTGGTACACGTTATTTTCGCTGCCACGAACGGCAAAACGAAGAACTAAAATGTGAAATTCAAGTTAGAACTCTTTAAAGTTGAATCTAATAAAGGTTGTCAAAAAAATGACTTCTCCAAAAGATCGCACGTTTATTTTATTTGCCAAATTTCTATGAATAGAAATCAGATATTAGTTGATTCAGAATTAAATTTGTCACTAACTAACGAGTCGATTTATGAAGACATATCCAGAGAAACATCGAAGCACAAATACACATATTTTAGTGCCTTAGCACTATTTCAGGGTATGTATTATTTTTAGGTAAGAAAGCATTTTCATGAGGCACTTGATTTGTTCCGATTACCCCGACAATTTTTGAGATAAAAATGAAGTACATTCCAATTACGCTAAAGTTAGTCTAATTTCAAAGAAGATATCCTTATGTTTAAGACTATTCAAAAACAGCATAAAAAAGTTTCATAGTTTAAAAAAACGATTGTTTAAATGCGAATTTTAATCTTGATTATCTTGAAAGTTAAACGTTATTTACGGGATGTTCTTGCATTTTCCCATTCATTCAAAATGCTGTCCTCTTTCAAATGAGGCTATTTTTCCCGATCGGAAATACTTTATCTTTTTCACCAAAAATCAGCCAAGACTTGACTGATTTTTTGCAAGAAGGATCAAATTTCTCCGATGATGCTAAAAATGGTGTCTAATGAAAGCGGATCATGGTCTACGAAAAATCTCTGTTACAAATAAATTATATATCAATGAAAGTCTTTCTCGCATTTAAGAAATTTTATTAAGTATTTTTCATTTGTTATAAATTTCACTTCGTATTGTATTATTACAATCTTATGCTCTGCACATCATACATTATAAGTATGAAAGTGAGTTCGTTATATCCTGTACACCTTTGGCGAGGTGTATGCCGCCTGAGTGGCGCAGTGGTAGTGTCGACGGATGGGAAGCAGAGGAATGTGGGTTCGAACCCCACCCGGGCTCCGTCGCTTTCCCTCCGCACGGGTACTCGTGACTCGGGTGCCTAGGACGGTTCGCCGCGAAGCGGCGAACCGTAAGAATGCAACCCAGCGGGTAAACGAACCACCGCCGCGAAGCGGCGGTTGACCATTCTATTTTGCTAAAATGTACGACCAAAAATAAAATTGGAAAAAAAATAATGCTCTTAGTCTCCGCAGGCGGGATCCGAACCCGAGGCGCCCAAATAGCAAACACGCGCCCTACCCACTAGTCTAATGTCCCGTCCTCCCGTAATGTGGATTGGAACAAGGTAAAAATGGTTACTAATTAAAGAATCAATACATTGAATAATTCTGAAAATTTTATGGAAGTGTACAAAATTGGTGACAATATTAAGGCATATGGTGAACCGAACTGGAAATTGTTGAAGATTTTAAAGTTTAATGAAAAATAATTCAGTTTATTCTAACAAACACAAGTTCACTGCCCTATTTCAAATGGGACCATTTTTCCTTGATCGGAAATATGGTCGGAATGAAATTCAAACAATCAAAATAAAAAAGTAAAAGTTAATTAGTTGGGTATTTACTAGATAATCATGCAAATAATAATGAAATTAAAACCAATACACGCTTATTTTAATAAAGTTATTCTTTATTGTTCGAGTTTTTATTTTCATTTGCCATATTTTAATTTGGTATACTCTCGTAAACATAAATAATTTTGCGCATGTACTCGGGGAATCAACGCACGCGACGACGAACGCCCTGCATTCATTTCACCAAGCGCCAGTCCATCTCCGATCATCTGCTGTCTGTCTGCGCTTCATTTTGTATCCTTATTTCTCTTTGTCAAATATATACGCGCCGATAGTAATTTACAATAGAGATTAGTAAGTGAGAGATTTCTAATATGTTAATACGCGCTTCGACCCTCCGTCAAGCGCCCAGCCCTCGGTGAATAAATAAAATGCATCCTGGAAAATTTCTAAAACGCAATAGAGAAAAAAAAATTCGAATTCAAATACGGTTGCGATATGCAATAACACCATTTCTTCCACATTGCTCTCATTTCTTTGGCCACGAATGCGTCTTGTTCATTATGTGCGAGTGATCGCCCGTGCAGTTATTATGTGTAGACAATTTCATTTGAATTAACACAAAGAAACGATTAATAAACGTTGACTTACATTCCTAACTCTCGGGGGGGAGATAGAGAGAGGGGATAATTTTAGAATAATACTTGATCGTCTTCCCTTTTCACTCACTATTTTTTTCGTGAAGATAAATGTTACGAAAATAATTCTATACTATGTACAAAATCAGCGCACAAATATCTCAATCGTTAAAACGCAATCGTCTCAATTTAGTTTCGCTCTATCTACTAGTATATCTTCCTGCTCTCCACCCACACCATTATTTTACCTCTGTCTCCTCTCATACACTCTCCCTCTCTTTCTCTCGCTTATATCAGATAGCTTACATTTTTGGTCCTATTCATATGTCGTTCGTTTTAAAAAATAACATTAAGCAGCGATCGCAAAAACCCTATTTACAATAAAATACTTGGTACATATTTCATTTTCTGTATCCATCCATGTCGTTTACTCATTCACGCATTCGTCTGTACTGCCTGTCTATCTCATTGTCCTCATCTGATAGTAATAAAAACCACTTATAAAATAATATTATGCCTATTTACATATTATCATTATTCAATCGTTACAATACTTTAAAAAATGTTGTTGGTTTCTTCCCGTTCGCGCGCGCGTCATGTGTCTAATTATCACTTAAAAATTTACGTTTATAAATTAGTTGTACAAATAGTGTTGGGCCCCATCACTCCATTCTGCGCTTCTGGAAGGTCCAAATGTCCGAAACGCAAAGTGACTGGCCTGCTTCCTGCTACAGCTGTCGTTGGCTGACACAATTACTGAGCAGCTAACGTCTGAAAAACATGATAAAAACCAAATTATTCACAAGAATTGTTTGCTATCGATGGCTACCTTACTGTCTTGAACCGCCACGTGCTGCTTCCTCCAGCGCTCGCACCTTTAGCTCACGATCACGCTGCCTACAAGTCAAATAAACACTTGTAAAGCTGACAACAATATACCGCAACTTGTATTTACCTTAAATACTCCTCGTGCTGGGCAACAATCGACGGATGAGGTGGAAATCTATCGCGTTCGAGCAGCATTTGTCTCTGAAAACGTAAACAAAACAGTAAAGTATGTCTCAGAACCTCTATATTTGACTAACTACCAAGCATATATGTGTGAATGTTTTGGATGTACATGGTGAAAATGTTGATGAACTATTGTGTCGTGGATGGATGCATTTGTTTAGAAAAGTGTTCCAATTGGAAAATTGCCATTGAGCTGTTGAATTGTTTGCTGTAATTGTTTCTAAAACGTAGTCTATGTGCTAAAAGCTATACAACTTTCCTATTCACAAATTTGGATGTAGTACATACCTGATGAGCCAACTGATCGGCGTAGGGCCGACCCAGGAGGTCGGGATGATGAAGACCTAGAGGTGCATCTCGGCCTGGAATCAGTCCTGGTCGTGGGTAACCTGGCGTTCCTGATGCTTACAAAATGTACAATTAGCAAAGATCATTTAATTTTAAACGAACATTAGAAAAGCTGCTTTATTTATAGACGGTGTTTCACAATTAAAGTCTAAACTTACCTGGTAATGGGAAGCCAGCAGCGGCGGCGGCAGCCTCTTGCTGCGCCTGCTGTTGCTGCTGCGGATGTAGGTGAAGATGCGTATGCGCATGGGTATGTGCGTGCGTGTGGGCATGATACTCCGGCGAGATGCCAGCCATCTGTAAACGCACCTATTGAACAAAATAAAGACCGTACAAATATCGACACAAAAGCAAAAAATCGAAAATAAAATTTACACAAAAAAATCAACAACGAAACAACATCACATACCATCGGATCGGTGGCTAATGCAAGACGTTCAGCCTCTAACTGCGCCGGATGAGGGTGCGGATGGTGACCAGGTGGGGCGCCAGGTGGCCCGCCCGGTGGACCCACAGGCGGAGGTGGAATTCCAAGACGTTCGAGACGTTCACGCTCCAGCTGATTTAACTGAGCACTGCTCGCGCCTGCGCCGGGATAAAAGGCTAAAGGATGAAGTGACATTCCTGGACCTAAAAGAAAAAAAATCAGATATGCTATAATGTAACGTACTAAACGGTAAGTAATGAGAGTTATGGTATTTTAAATTTACAATAATGTTTTTACCTCCAGGTCCAGCAAGGCCAGCAGCATATCGCCTTTGCAAATCCAACCAATGTGGATCCATTGGATTCGGTGGCCGAATACCCGTCTTCATAATCTCCTCCTTGAGTCGATCGTTGAGTTCGCGTTCACGCAACTCGCGTATTTCACGCTCACGCTTCTCCCGCTCAAGGTGCTCCAGCTCGATGCGCTCACGTGCCCCAGGCCCGTACATCGATCCAATCTGATACTGCAGCATCGGGTCGATGCAGTGAGAGGGCATCATCGATCGTTGCATGTGTCCTATAAACCAAAAAGCGACGGGGACGACAAATTAGTATACCACTTTACGACAACATTATTGAAACAACTGATAGCAGTCGCGAGTGTGAGATGAGGAGGTGATGAACGAATGAAATGAAACGAATGCGCTTTACCTTTACCTGGACTGAAGCCAGCGTGCGGTCGAGCGTACTCCGACAGCTGGCGCAGCGCCGGCGTATCGGTGAAGCCAGGCCGCGGGAAGCGATCGTACGGCGACGACACCGTTTCCATGGGGCCACGCGATGGCGGCTTCACCTCCGGCTTATCAGGCGTCGTTATCTTGCGGCTCTGTTGATGCTGGGCGGCAGCACGTTCGCGCTCATCGCGCTCCTTTTCCGCCTGCTTACGCAATCGCTCCTCGCGCTTACGCGCCAACTTCGAGTCCGGCACTGGCTTGAAGGTGAGATCCGTTCGTGTGCACGAATTATAATCGCCACGATTCCAGTGTCTTAGGAAACTAAAATGAAACATTAACTCAGTTAATATTTATAAATGTAAACAATAAATGCAATTAAAATTAGATTTGGAAGACACGAAAACAACGTAATGTAGTGATAAATCTCTTACATAGCACTTTGACTTCGATGACACTCTGAATCCTCAATTCTTGGCTCAGGAGACGGTCCGCGTGGTGGCCCCAGCGGTGAAGTCTGCTCCTCCTCGGCTACAATTTCCGGCTCAGGTTCAATCTTAACATCCTCCACCTTGGGGGTGATAGGCGATATCGTGGGTGGACCTGTGTGACCTGCAGCAGCAGCGGCTGCATGCATCGCATGCTGTTGCTGCTGCATATTGGCAGCCGCTTGCGCTGCATGAGCTCGCAGCGCCTCCAAAGACGAATTTGCCATCGACGGTGGGCCGAGCGGTGGCGGCGGCCCATGATGGCCCATGCTCGGCGGCTGGATCATCAAATGATGAGGATTGGTCGGCGGAGGCGGCCCACCAGGCGGTTTCAATGCACCGGGCACGTGCCTCAGGCCAAGCAGTTGATTGCTTGGCGACAGTCGCTCGTGGTGGTGATGAATATGCGAATGCGTATGCTGATGCTGGTTACCGCCCGTCGTTGACGACGACGAATGATTCAAGCTGGCGCTCTGCGAAACAGCCACCGAAGAGGAAGCACTGCCGTGCGGCGACGCCGTACGCACGACGTTTTGTTTCACCTTGTGCTGCACACTCTGAGAACTGCTCGAGCTCGTCGAGTGCGAGATCGTCATCGAGTGATTGGAGCCGTACGGATGCTTCTCGATCGACTGATGCACGGCGCTGTGGTTGGATGTGCTCTGGTGGTGCGTGAGCGTTGTTTCCTGCGTCTGATGGCGTTCCAGGCCGTGTTCATCTGCATCACGAATTTCACGTCGTGTCGTAACACTACTCGACGAGTTCGTGTTATGCGACGAAAGCATCGTTGTCGAAGTTTCAATAGTCGACTTAAGACTATCCGAGCGTGTCGTACTCGATGGTGGAGGAATCGGGTGTGGTTGTGGTACGGGGCCATAAGGATACGGATAGCCAAAACCATAGGCGCCATACGGATGCGAGTGGAAGGGTGGTATATGTGGGAAGAGCGAAGGGTGCATCAGAGGATGTGGTGGAGGCATCGGCCCGTAGGGCGAATGTGCTGGAGGCATCTGCTGTGCCGCCGCTAGCGACGTAGGTGGCATTTGATGCAACGCTGACGTAGGGCTAATCAGATTAATCGCCGAATGATTCGACATCGGCTGCGGTGAGTTGGTGCTCATCACACGCAATGGCGGCGTCTGACTTACCACAATCGGTGTAGGCGTACTGCTCGTACTTCGCTTTGTCGGCGTTATACTCTCGCGCTCACGCTTCTCCTCCCTCTCAACACCACGCTCGCGCTCACGTTCACGCTCACTACGATCACGATCTCTTTCCCTTGACGCTGACGACTCTCTCGAGATACTCGGCGGTGGATGCGGCGGCAAGCCGGGATGATGATGAGGCATGCTGATACTTGATGGCATGCCTGGATGTGGTGGTATCGTCGGCGGGATATGGCCTTGATTTTGACTAGGTGAGGCGCTCGGTGGTGGTAACGCCGCATACTCCGGCTCCTTCTTGATCGTGATATCGACGGGCGGTGGTGGTGGACCTGGTGGAACAACACCCGACGGATGTCCCATCGCTGCATGACTCTGCTGCTGCTGCTGGGGCTCTAGCTGCCCAACTGCATTAGGCAGACTAAAACCGGGCACCTTCACATCCTTGAGTGACTGTAGGGGATCGGAGATAATCGACGATGGAGGCGGTGGGCCAAACGCTCCCGTCGGCGGAGGTCCGTACGGTGGAATACCCGAAATATGCGCTGGCATTACTTGCTGAGGTGCGGGAGGAGCCGATACCGGCGGTGGGACTTCAGGTTCTTGCTTAATCTTCAAATTTTGCGGTTCACTTTGACCTATAGGCCCACCTAAAGGCCCTACCGAGGCAACAGACGCAACTGAAACCGGAGGTTGCGTCAGCTGAGGATGACCTGGAGGCATACCCACCAACGGTTTGGTATCACGAGGCGAATGCTGTCCATGTGCACCTCCATGTGGCGGGCCATGTTGACTGCCGTAGGGCATAAAATACGGATTCATCGGCTGATTACCACCAATTGTTACTAAATTACTATTTTGCATAAGAGACGGTAGTGGCGGTTGACCAATCGATGGCGGTGCTGTCGACAGATTCATATCAGAGCGTTGCTCCTTCATCCCATGCTCGCGTTCACGATCTCGCTCGCGTTCACGTTTCTCCTCCTCGACTGGCGCCATGGAGGGCAGCGTTGAAATACCTGAAGGCATAGCACCAGGTTGTCCAAGTTGTACGCCAGACTGCCCATGTGTGGGTGGAGCACCAGATTGTGGCTGCAAACCCGGTGGTAGATTGCTATAATCCGTCGGTGCCGCCATCGATCGTCCAGGAATCATTGGTATGATAGGTATATTCAACGGTTGGGCTATACTCGAAGGCGGTGGAGGTTGCTGCTGCTGTTGCTGCTGTGGGGGCGGTGGTGGTCCAGGCCCACCGATAGGCACATACTCACGACTACTGTTATTCGTCAATTCCATGGGTTCATCACGCGGCTCAATCTTAATATGCGAGACAGGCTGCGGATGCATAGTTGGTGGTGGTGGACCCGGAGGCATACCCATTGACGACAACATCCCTGTCGCCGAAGCTACGCCTCCAACTTGTACTGCCGACGGTGGTGGAGGCGGTGGGCCAGCAGTACCCTGCCCTTGTCTATCCTGCGACGCACCACTTACCTGAAAACCACCACCCGCCTCCTTACCGTTATCCTTATTCACAAACTGTGGATTCACAGTCAGCACCTGCTCCTTGGGACGCTCCATCGCCATATCCTTCAGATTCAGCGGATGATTGGGACCAAGATGGAGCAGATCAGATTGTTTATACGCCTCCTTATAAGGATCGTGCTCTTTCAGATTGAGCACCTCCGGCTCCATAATCTCCTCTTTGATATGCACTACGCCGTGGTGCACCTTGTCCATATTGATTTTGGGAATAATCAACTCGGTTTTAAACTTGTCCGCGGCTAGGATAGGCATCGATTGTGACGGTGGAGGAGGCGGAAGTGGCGGAAGCGGTGCAGTCATTGTCATTGGAGCACTTACAGGAGGAGGTGGCAAAGAGGGCGCCGTCGATAATGGCGTTGGTGGTAGCGATGCAATCGGATTATTACATGATGTGGGCACTACAGGAAGAGGCGATTCCTTCTCAAGCGGCTCTTCCTTAATCTCCTCCTTAATATTGGGTTCCACCTTGATTTCTTTCTTAACATCCGGGAAAACTTTGAGCGCCTCCGACGAGTACTTCATGTCTGTATGTTCGATATTCCTCTTCATCAGATTCTTTCGTTCGTTGATATCATCCGGTAGACGAATGGAGACATTTAGAGGAGATGCAGCCTCAGGTTTACCAAGCACCGACGCAGATGTAACCGTCGCACAGGGAGGTAGTATAATAGTTTTACCTTCACTTTGTGCCACATCAATTTTAGAAGTAGGAGCCGATTTCTTCTCCTTAACATCCTTGGAAGCTTCTTTTTCAGTGGTTAACGTTGTCATGTCCTTCTCCTTGTTGTCTGTTGAAGATGGTACGTTTACCACCGCAGATACTGGTGGCACCGGCGACGCTGAATCGCGTACACTTTCACCTTCCGCATCCGGTGCGTCGGCTTCATCGTTGATACTGCCCGAGTCCGTGGTGATACTCGACGGACTCTCGGCTCGTTCACCAGGCCGTTTCTTCTTGTACAACGACAGATCCTTGTCTTCGTCGCCGACATCGTCGGTTTTATCCTGTGCACGCTTCCGGCTCTTTGTTGGGGTATCCTTTTCCTTGTCGCGCTGCGAAGAATCTTTGGCACCGCCGCCGCCCTTCTTACTCTTACCGGGAGTGCCGTTCTTCTCCATCGGACTATTTGTGGTTGTCGACGAGGTGGTGGATTGTTTAACGGGCGTCTTCGGCTCCGGCGTGTCCGCGCCTCGCTTCGGTCGCTGGCCGCGGTTGCTCGTCTGCTCCTTCGCCTTGTTACGCGTTCGCATACGCTGGGGGCTCGCGTCGGGTGATTCCGCTACCGGGCGGAAGAGGTATGTCGACTCCTTGTCGCCCGTCGTCGCCGTGGCGCTCTTTTCCTTCTCTTTCACCGGCGGCAGTTCGTTAGTCTTCTTGTAGTACGCTCGACAATCGTAACACAATAATTGTCGGTCTTTTCCACCAGTTGCCCAATCACGAGAATCTTAAAAAAATTCATGTAAAATACTCAGAAGAAGTTGATAAAAAGATGTAGACAGAATAGGTCAATGAGAAGATCGAGGACAAAGCAAAAAAAAAAGGAATTACTTACTCGTTGAAAAACAATGGGTGCAACGATATTGTGCTTCGCGACTATCACTATCGTCTTCAGAGGCGTCGTCCTCCGTCACCGAGCTCGTCTCACCCGGTTCTTTGCCCGGCTGTGGTGATGGTCTCGACTCTGTTTCCACAGTCGTATTGTTACCACGTCCTAAACACACCCACCAAACGAAAAATTACAATCGAAACATGAACGATAACCATCCCAAAAAAACACAACATTACAACCACCGCAACCGCAAATTTTACGCACTAAATCTCTGGTTAGTAGAGATCCAAACATCTCGTTAGTAAATAGAAATATGTTAATCAACAGCAAGAAGCAATCGCATGCAAATACTTATCCCATAAGCGTTTCGTTCGGTATTATACTCTCGATTAATAAATTTTGTCATTTTGTGTGAATTGTGTGTGCTGATGACGAAGAGAGAACCCTTGCGATATGCGAATCCAATTGGCAAACATGTGTATGGTAAATGTGGTGCGCTTGGTTTTTGGGTTACAAATTAGTTACAACTTGCAACCAACAAAAAATGTTAAGCAAATTTGTCTTGATCTTGTTGGGTAAATGTGTATGACCAAAATAACACAAACACAACCGGATGAGATGGAAAAATCAACACACAACAAATGAAAACCAATCAATTAAAAAAAAAACAAGGTATGTGTGTGTATAAAAGCTCATGGAAACAGTATTTTTGGAAAACGTAATAGTCACCTGAAGTAGGTGGCGTATTATTACCCCCTCTACTGTTTCGCGTATTACGAATACGTCGCAGTGATCCCTGCCGACGACGACGATGTGGCCGATTGTTGTTCGCCCCCGGCGTCTTCTTCCAGAGGTAGTAAAACTCAACCAGCTCCGGCTGTTCAGGGAGAGGTAGCAGAAGCAGGAGATTCGGCAGAATACATTGAAGACGATGTTGAAAATCATCGAGAAAAGACGATACGGTATAAAACCAAAGTAGGAAAGGGAGAAAAGGAGAAGAGGAAATGGGAAAACGATGACAATAAAAAAAAGTATTACCGTATCTCGATGCGGTAGTAAATCCTTCCTAATGCGAAAAAAGTTCTTGCCAAACTGTCGCAGGCCTTTGACGAAGCGCTTCGTCTCCTCCTCACTCCACTTCTGGTGGATGCCCTTCGGCACAGGACACTTGACCAGCGCCTGCAACGCCCTGCCCGGATCGTAGCCGCTATCGTGCAGCACGTCGAGCGCGTTGATCGTCGTATCGTCGCGGCTAGCCGCATTCGCGCCGTCCTCCGGACACCCGCCGTCGCACATGCCCGCAAACGCGGCCATCGAGCGCGCCGCACGCAAATACATCAGCAGGTCGGTGTCGAGCGTCATCGCCGGCACCCATCGCAGCTCCTCGCGCGTCCGCCCGTGCTCCGGGTCAGGCGGCAGCTGGTCAGCGGGGATGGCGGGCCGATAGTCGGGCAGGCGTGCCTATAACATCAACGTTGAGCATCATCGTCAAACTTATACAACACCAAGTGCCCCGTCTTCTTCCCACAATTACTGATCCTACTTACATACAGAGTATCCCTGCCCTCCACATACAGTAATACAACAATTATAATAATCATACACAAACAACGAAAGCGAACGAAACACCACCACACACATAACATACGTCTATGGTACGTTTTTTTCTTCGTGTACGATTTGTGTGTGTGTTTTTTTTTTCGTCAAAAATTTCCAACATTTTAAGTTTTCAACATAAGGTAATAATATTTGACCAATTCAATTCAGGTACGACGTGAATCTACGTTTACAATGTAAAAATGCATGCTTTCTGGCCGTAATTTGCATGCGACAAGAGAAAAAAAAACTGATACAATAGAAACAAAAACTACACGAGGAAGAAAGCTTCAAGAAATGTTTCCTTGAGAGATACTGACCATTATGTACTTTTATATATACTATCAATAATAAGTCAGTCTAAAAATTAATTGATTTATAAACCTACAGACAAAATTGTATTGATTGAAGTCTGAATGAATTTAATGCAAATTCAAAGAATCTAGTTTCATCTACACTTGATTCATTCAATAAACAAATAAATACCCTGTTGTTTTACATTAAAAGTTACAACACATGACACGAAGTGAATTGCTGTCTAATTCGACTCTAAAATGGTTTGATATCTGCCTCTAAATTTCCATTACCGGTCAAGGTTGTGCCCATTGAAAAACTAAAATGTATTATGAATTATCAACTTATTGTTAGTTAAACTTATTCTCAGGACTTTGACAGTTATTTAGCGTTGTTAAGGACACCAAAAACTAAGAAAAAACAACAAAAATTGTTCACCATTTTTTGGGAGTAGTGATAGTGTGACATAAGAAGTAACCTTAAACGTCTGCCAAAATGAGTTTTAAAAACAACTTCTTAAATGTATCCTCATTAAAATTAATGAATAGGTTTCAATAGCTACAACCAAAAAGATCAAATGATAAACAATATATTAATGCAATCAGAGTTTTCATTTGCATTCCCGAATTTTGTTATGCATAATCACACACTCATTTGCAAGGTTATACTCAATTTACAAAATTATTATTGCTGACGGAGCTCGAAAATATATGTAAACCAAGTGTACCGCATTAATTTTGACTTCATTGCTAGTATCTGGCATTAACATTTTCTTTAACTTTCGCTTCAAAAACAAAAGCTACAAAATAAACAACAACAAAAACTACCAATTTTTCTGGCAAATTTCGACAATTCGCAAATTTCCCGAGACATAACAGTGTTTTCCGAGCCAAAAAAGGAATGTATTGCCAACAAACATGGTTTGTTGCCGTTACCGTGCGTTCGTTTCCGCCGTTTGGGATACGTACATAAATGTCCTTTACCTGGTTGTTTGGACCAACCCGAATTTCACCTTGCGCCTGTGCCATCGCGCATACACCGCTGTCCCGTGCTGCTGCCTCCTGCTGCACCGATGATTACCACCGCCGTCGCCGTCGGCGTGGGGAGGGTGGCGAAATGCTTAGAACACCACCACCACGACCACCACCAACCGCCTCCAACCAGCCAGCCAACCAACGAGACGACAGCCAAACTATGGGCAACCCGTTGTTGACCTCGCTGTTGTTGCTGGCGCTGCGGCTGTCGCTGTCATTTGTTCTTCAGTCCATTTCTTCGGCAACAGTTAGTTGGATGTAGGCAGGGCTGTATACTGGCAGGCCGCCTGGTGCTCTGCTATCCGGCGGCTCGACGAACTGACGATGCGAGAGTTATCTGCGCGGCCGCATCTGCAACCAGAAAACAACAACCGAAAAAATGTAGCGGCAGGCATACATCAAACATTTATTCGTCGATTAAAACGCAAACACACGCGTCAATATTTGCCGGTGATAAATATTGACAATTTCAACGTACATACCATACACACACATAGGACGAGCATACAGGCATGCACATTCTCGCCGAGTTTTAATTCAATATTTTCAAGAATGCAAGTATGTGACTGTGATTTTGGAACTGTCCTCCTTTACATTCATGCATGCATCATAAGCGTTGTCATATATTGATAAAATTACCACTACATATACATGTATATCAGTTAGCATGTCAAAATATTGAGCTTACTGAATGCATACAGAGAAATCGATGCACGATGCATGTTGATAGAAACGATAGATAGAAAAAAAGTCAAACACAATATGTAAACACGATTGTGTCTGCTACGACAATTAGCATCATCACTGGCTGTCGCCAACATGGTTTTGATCAGGTATGGTGTACTCAATTACAGAAATGACGGTAAAATGACAAGGTGGTAAGCTGTGTCCCTTATAATCCACAACCAAATAGAGGGCAGAAAGCAGTGCGTGTGTTAGAGAAAGAGAGAGAAACATGAAGAGACAAAGAGTAAATTAGAAGTGAAGGCGTGTAAAACGTGCGTAATCTCATCGCAACTCTCAATCTCACAAATCACAGGAGGATTGGGGTGGGAAGAGCTGGAGGTTGGGTGGAGGGAAGCACGCGCTTCACACCGAATGATAATGAATTTCGACCGGAAATATTTCCGTGCGGATGTCTCGCTGGCGTGTTATACGATCACGTATTTTATACGAAGTTAGACACATACACGTTCACGTACACGTTTCTCATCCACATAGTGTATACATGTGCATGTGTATGATGGCATGTATGTGTGAAAATGTAGGTAGAAGTGTGTAAGTGCAAGTGGAAATGTGTATGTTCTTACAAGTATCATCCCACCGATTGTGTACTTTGCGCAGTCGAGCGTGGCTTTTCTATCCCCCTAATAATTCGCCCTCTTAGCGTGCTCGCGAGCACGTCGTGCACCCATGCCTTTTTATCGCTCTCACTCTGTCCACAGCAAGCGGCGCGTTGATTATTTGCACTCTATTGCACACCCTTTATGACCGTATGTCGCACCGTTCTATCCTGAGCATTTTTCCACCTTTACCACCGAATGTACACGTAACCGCATATCGCCTTCTTTATTCAGCTCAACGTCTGTCTGCGCGCGTGCCTTTCGCCACGGAAACTGCCCGCGCTGCTCACGAGGGGTTGTAGAACGATGAGTGCGGCAACATACATTCACCCTCTCCTGCTGCCGCCGCACTCTCTCACTCACTCATTTGGCAATTTTCGCATTTTCCATGCCACTCTTTCCGAGGACAGACGATGATTGGCCGCAGACGAGGATAACTGCTCCTCTGGCAAACCGGTCGCTCTAGTCGCAGCATCTACACTTTTCGACTACCCCCTATCATCATGGCGCGTTGTTGCGCGGAACGTTGGCGGTGGGTGCCGCGGCACACAGCGGGCAGATTTTGCGGCAGGAAAGAAAGCCGAGGGAAATGAAATTAAGTGCGAAGCGTGTCGGCGGCGGCTGCAAACAGTCATCATCCTTACGCCCACACCACCCTCACACCCTTGCTGATGCACTCCCTTCAGACTCATACACTCTGTGATTCCGCTTCTCTTTCTCATACATACATACTTTGCGTCTATGCTCTGAGGGTAAAAGTATGAAAAACAAACGGAAATGTGGCGGGCAGGCACGTAAACGAATGACTAACAGGCGTGCCCCCGTCGTCGTCGTCCGGCTCATCATCGTAGTCGCACACACAACCTTTCCTTCGCACGCATTTGTTTCGGTTCTGATGATTGTATATATATGTTTCGACCATTTGCTCATCACAATAGTGTTGAGCCAATAAAACGTTCACATTCACGTAAACACTCAACACACACATTTACACGACCACCACACAATACACACAGATAACCACACACATGCACACATCAGTACAACTCGTTTGTGTGGTCGTGTGTGCGCGCGTGCGAAAAGCATGAACATGAAGAGGGTCATAAAAACCCTCTCACTCGCATTGTGTGAGTGTGATTGTGCGATTGCGGTTTTTCAAACAATCACAACGCCCTTTTTGCTCTTACATATACAAGAAACGTATAAGTAATGTATCCATGTGCGTTTGCATAGTTGAGTGTGTGTATGTGACGACCGGGTGATAAACTCAAACGAGGCATTAAACATGCAAATCACTCACAATCAATCACTAAACTGGGAAAAAAAGCATTAAAACGGGCGCGAGTGCGCGCGAGCCAGCAATAAATTAGAAATATGTCAGTCGCACACCATCGCACTCACACTCAGGAAAGGACAGTGCGAAGCAGATACCATAAATAAAACCCGCCACACGTCAGCAGCGCGACTACGAAACACACAGCGACAGCGATAATTGCGTTGATTGCAGTAATTAATTAATTTACTAGTTAATGGTTTCGTTTCGCATTACTCTCGCGAGCGTGCCTGCCCCCTCTCTCCTCATCTCTCAATATGATTCTTCCAGCCTCTCCCTCCCGTTTGACTTGCATCGCCACCTCATTCTCCATGCAATTAATCCACTTCGCCTCTACACACTGGCATTCAATCACACACACACACACACACACACACACACACACACACACACACACACACACACACACACACACACAACTAGTTCTAGCTGGTGCTCAATTTTCGTGTGATTTTCGCCGGCGCACTCTTTTCGCTTGTTTTGGTATCGATTAAACAATAACGCAAACAGCGGCTTATACAAGCAAACATACTCAATTACCCACACAAACGTATACATACACACACGCACACACAAAGTATACATACTAATGTATACACGTAAACGTATACAACGAAAGTGTACTTAAACAACAATCATAATGTCATTCAAAATCGACAAACACTTGAAAATCGTCACAATCCCCTGAGTGCCACCACTATCGCCTTCGCCACTGTTATCATAGTTACATTCCAGAGTTAATTAGAATGCTCGTCGAAGTAGCATCAATACAAAACTATACATAAATTATTTACCAAACTATCCAAGAATGTCCACATAGGGATATATACATATGTATATATGTGTACGGCATAAAATGTGCCCGGGCGAAAAAATATGTAGATATCGTAGAATGTACATACAGCAAACCTATTTAGACATACCATGCCGCGTAATTACACGTAAAACATGTAATTAAGAAAAGCGCTTCGACAGCTTATGAAGGGGGGAAAGTACTTGTTCCTTCTTTCGTCCCTCACCTATCACCCATCGACGTTGTTTCAAACAACTAAACATAATTCTCACAAACGAAAACATGCCGATAAGCTTCTCGCTTCTCATAGCCATATGAAACATAATGCAATGCATAATAACTACACACTCGTTCATCTAACGGATGTTTCTTTGTGTTTTATTTGGTGCCTGTAAATCTCTCACCTGTCTACAAATTGGCACGTTTTGAAAGAAAAGACAAGTTGTCCGAAGACCTCCACAAACCCCGCCATAAATTTCTACCTCTATTATAGGTGACAATGCGCTCTAGTCAATCTTGACTTTTTCGACGGCGACAAAATGCGACCGTGACTCGCAAACTCGGCCGAGATTTATGGCGTTTGGTGTATGCGTAGACCGCAGCAAACGCAAACACACACACACACACACACACACACACACACACATACGGCGGGAGAGTGCGTTTCTTCAACAACGTCGTCTTCGCTGCGTTAGAAACACATATACACATGCAACGACATTCGCTTAGTACAACTGTACACGGTGCACCGCTGTATATTTAGCCATTTTATTAGTGTCAAAGTGTGTAGTGAGAGAGTGGAGAGCGCAAGAGGGCTTAGGCGCACAACGCAGTGCCAGCGCGCCGGCGCACGTAAAACGCTAATTAGCAGCGACAAGGGGGCGATTAGCGTGACGATTAGTCGACTCGTCGACTCTTCATAATGCACGCATCTGACAAACACTCAACGCATACATACATACGCATTATACATTCACACATAGGCATTATACACACTCCATACACATTTGCTAAACGCATACAAACACACTAGCGACATATTAATATCCCACGCATTTAAGGCATTAAACACTCGAGCAAACATTTTCAGAGAGCGATTCCAACACGATGCCAACATCTTTATGATACACAAATCTCGTCTTCCGAAACATGCACACACAGTCATATCCGACCACTTTAACGTTTCAACCATTCTAGTTTTCTCAGCAAACACACACTAATTGTTTGAATTGGAAAACAAACGTTATTAGTCTAACAACAAATGATAGAGAAAACTTACTAGAAACAAAGGTTATGAAAAAAAAAACTAACATCTAACCAAGCAAGACATTGTATGTGTGAAAATGGTTACGAAATTATTCAGTAGAAAGAAAAATTGTTATATATATATATAATCAAAATCGCACAAAAAAATGATGAAAGTCAGGGGAAACAAAATTTGTTTGAAAATAACTTATTAGAGAAAAAAAAGATTAAAAATCCCAATAGCAACAATTTTGTTTTAATAATTGTTAAAAATCTGCCTAGTAACAATTTGTTAATAAGCAACATTTGCTGCCATCGCAGCGCTGTCATAGTCAAAATGACAAGATAATAGCAAAATTATAGATAGCAAGGTGTTAATTACTAATTAAATTGTAATTGACAGAAAACATTAGGCGTATGTCGCTAAAAACCTTCCAACCCTTGATGCACAGTAAACGCACCAAATGAACGCCAATAAAGAAAATAGGATTGTCTTACCTTGGCGATTAAGAAGTTTCCGGTACTCTTAAGGATATTGAGTTGATGGTGGATGATTTCCGGTCCCCGTCTGTGCAACGGAGGAGATGAGCAGGTAGTGGAGTTCGGAAGGCTAGCGACACTCGCTGAAAGTCGCCGTTTACAACACTTCCCGCATGGTTACAGTTTGTCTATCGCCGACCTGCCCCGCTTCCTAGTTGTGGGATGACGAGCACGCAACGGCGTCTTCTCAGGGGGCGCACGAGCTTGCACACTCTTCTCGACGAAACACATACACACGCGCACACATACATGCACCGCACGCAAATACGTACCCACGAATGAATCCAACTACACTCACAGAGATGGAAACACTCGCAGTTCGTTTGAAGAATTGTTTCCACTCTGCAGCTGGTGCGTTATCGCCTCAAAACAACTTAAAATGCACTTGTTTTAAATGAATTTAGTCATTTGTATTCGTTCGAACGTTAGTTAGTCACCTCGCTAGCACAAAGTTTACAACACCAAGTCGTTCACACACAAACACTAATGTTATTGCGACGGGCTTGTAGTTGCTGGTGCTGCTACCGCTGCCGACGTTGGAGCGCACGAAACACGCGCGGCACGGCGACGACAAAAACACACCGTCGGGCTCGTTGGTGCTCTGCTGCTGCTGCTGGCACGGCGTTCGATTTATCGATCAGTCGGCCATCTTGACGTTCGTCTTCGTGCGTGCGCGCTGTTTGTGTATGAACGTTCCGTCTCTCTCGTGCACGACGTTCGGTAACCATCGTGGATATTCGCCAATGTTCGGCTATAGTCGTCACACCCGTCAATTTACAAGTTCATACCATTTTATGTTATCGTCGTCTTTAACACTCATTCCACCGTTTCCGATAATACACGACTCTTTTCGGATTTTGACGATACAACACGATTCTTTAGAAAATATAATGCGATGTTCATACTCTGTTACATTTTCTTTTTGAATGAAAATTATACATTTATTTAAAACTATCTATTTATGTAAAGATCATTTCACCCAATTATTACTTTTCTACTGTTTTCTAAACACTATTGCAATTTTAAACCAAACTTTAATTAAAATGATACAGGTTAGTAAAGTTTAAGAGAACAAGCTTGAGTTATGTCATCAATTTGACGTTTTAATTTCGCAAATACAAATAAGATATTTGTTTCTAGTTTATGGTGTTTGCAGGACAGAAAACCTCAACTTGCGAGTAACTTATGCCGATAAAAGTGATTATAAAACGCAAGTTGCAGAATGGACGAAATAAAATCGAAGTTTTTAAGCCTCCTCAACAAACAGGTACAGATAATCATTAATGTATGGCAAATTCAATGTAACTCATTGCAAGTTATGTAGGGGCCGAAAATTCCATCGATGGGCTTTTCTGATGCGAATTACCACTTCCCAAAAGCCGAAACCCTCTCAATAAACAGTAAAACAGCTCCGGAAACCGATCGGCCTGCTGATCAAGAGATTCTAGAGAGCATCGAAGCTGCCTATTTTGCTCCAAACAATTTTGATATTTGTCGCTTTGAATTGGAGGTATATTAACTGATGAAAAGGTGTTTATAAGTAAGGAAACTTACCTTGAATATTTGCAGAAACTCCCGGATGTGTTGGATTGCGAGAGAATCCAATCCGATTTCAAGCTTTTGAAACGACAGCATCAAGTTGTGAGCAAGAAAGTCCTGCAGTTGATATTGGAGCATCAAAACGCTTGTGGCGATGAGTTTAAGGAGATGCTGGCTCTTTGTGAGCAGCTGGAGGAGACGGTACGCCTTTGTCGGGACGGTCGCGGGAGGTTGCATGTTGCAGAGAGGCAAGTAGCTGCTACCCTCGGGGTTTTGGCCAGCCACAGGAAAAGGAAATGTGTTCTACGTTTACTCCAAGATTTAAATACCATCAAAGCCTTGGTCAGTCATCATTTCTCTCATATTTTTAAAACATTGGTGAACTAAAAATATTACAACTTACAGTATCAAACGGATAGTCGTCTGCGTGAGCTTCTCCAGCAGGAAAACTACGCCGGTGCCATCCAGTTGATACTCGAGTGTCAGGCAGCTGCTCAACGGCATAGGCACTTTCACTGCGTTGCTGCGCTCACGAATAAACTGCAGGAAACGTTGGAGTACACCGAGGAGCAGTTGGATCGTGTCTTGGCACAAACCTGCTACTTTTTCGATGCCCAGCGGTATGGAAAACTTCAAGCAGCATATAAATTGCTCGGGAAAACGCAGATTGCTGTTGATCATCTTCACATGCACTATATTAGTAGCATCTACACCACGTCTGTTAATATCGTTTATGTCTACGTGCAGCAGGAAGTTTCACCTGTCGGAGGTGAAACTCAGCAAAATGAGAAGAAACCTTACAAAAACTTGTGCCTGGTAAGTAGTTTGTCTCAAATTTAATTAATTTGTAAGAAATTTTCATTATGCAAAATCGTTTATAATGTATATAGTTTTTCATAAAAAAAAAAACATTCGGATTAAAACGAACTTAATTGAAAAAAAAAACTTTAACGGACTTGAAAAGGTTAACCTTTGTATTACGGTTAAAGATAACCTGAAACAAATGAAACTGTCAAATTTTATTGGACTGACCCACGATAATCTCAGACATGCGTTCACTTTGGAAATGAGATGGTTGTTACCCTATCTATATTACGATGTATATGAAAAGGATATGTGAGTTAATCCGTTTATGCATCAAATATTTAAAAACGCACGATCTATCCCGAACATACCCGAATAGCTTAAAAGCTGCTACTCGTTTCTACTTTCTTAAACTCTAGTAACCCGTACACATTTACAAGTGTAGCAATAAATACTATTATTACAAACCTCACCTTCACAGGCGGTCAATCAAGAGAATTTTATCCCTTGCTTGATGGACTTATGCAAGGCTCTCTTCAAAATAGTTCTCAGCTATCGAAACCTGGTGCGTTGGCACGAAGTAAACGATGTTTCTTCGCCAACGGATGTCGCACCACCTTCCGAGAGCGATGAAACAGGTTCGGGTGACGCCGAAGGTGACTTCAACAAGCTGTACATCAAGCAAAAACTGGAGCACAATCTGACCAAGATTTGGCAGGACGTGCAGAGCAAAGTCTCTAGCCTTTTGATGAATAGCGACTTGGGGATGTATAAGTTTGATCAGTTTGTTCAAGTTTTAGGTGTAGTTCACAGGTATTTAGTGCTTTTTCTGAATAAAATGTTTTTTTTATAATAGAAATGATATTTTTGCAGATTGATTGAAGTAGGTGAAGAATTTGCCTGTAGCAAGTCTGAGGAACTTCACGAGTCGATTCGTGTGCAGAGCGTAAACTATTTTAAGCATTACCACGCGCAACGCCTCGAGGAATTAAGGATTTTCCTAGAGAATGAAGCGTGGCGGATTTGTCCAGTGAAGAGCACGTTCGATATTCTGCAGCTGCAGGAGTTTAAGGCGATGCGACATGTTTTAAAGTCGTTTCGGCGTACTGGTGGGTTTTTCTCATCGATGGTGTCGACAGCGACATCAGCGTCAGCCGGTGGAGGTGATGGGGCGTCGCATTCGTCAACGCACTCGCAGGATGGTAGCACGTTTACTGGGAATTATTTTATTCGTTTTGCTGACCATGGCACACCGTTTGACTTTGCACCCACTGAGGAGGCGGTTGAAGAGGATATTTTGCTTTCTTCCGCCGATGAATACTGCACGGAGGAGAGTGATGATGAAGATGAGGAACTTCATAAGGAGTTTGTTGATGAATACGCCGAAATTGAGTAAGTTTTTGAAAATATTTTCTCATATACTCGATCAATTCCGAATTTTTAAATTCTAGAGTTTGTCTTAGATCTGATGTTGCTTATAGTAAGAAGAAAGATGTAAAAGAAAAAGAGTCATTACGCAAGGAACGGCTTCGCACACATGTGCTCACAAACACGACACTAAGCGTCCTGCGACAGATGGGGAAATATCTTCAAATGTCCCGCTTGCTTAAACCGATCGCCTTCGATGTAATCAAGTGTATGAATCAATTGTTCGACTTTTATTTGTACGCCGTGCATTGTTTCTTTGCGTCCGATTTGGTACGTTTCACTAGTGCATTTTCTTGCTTTGACTTATTTCTTTGACATTCTTTGCAGACTGTGTCTTCGTCAACCTTCTATTCCCTTTCGCTCAGCTCGACCCTGAAACGCATACAAGAGGCGCTGCTCTACGACTACGGCGATGATGTCGAAGCAATGGCGATGAACGGCGAGCTGAAAGTGCACAAACCCTTGCTGTCGCCGATGGTCGACCTCAAGCAGCCGGAGACGCTGCACGGTCTCGCCGAGCGTGTCGTCGGCGTTGAGAGTTTGGTGTTTCTCGCACGGCAGTACGAAGCGCTGCAGGGCTATCTCGAGTCGCTGGTGCCGTCGCAGCATAAAAGTATTTTGCAGCAGTTTTTTAATCAGGTGAGTGTTTTTACGATTATTCCTAGTTGGGTAAAAAATCGAAATTGTTCAAAAATAAAAGTGCGAAATTTTCCAAGTCTAAAGTCGGAAATATACGAATGCTTCCGAAATTTAAAAATTCGCATCGACATTTCACGAAGTTTAAAAATGATTCATCAATTTTCGAAGCTTAAATTAATTCGGAAATGCTAGGGAATTTTTACGAACGTTTCCGAGGTTCATAAATTTATGAATTTCGGAAACACTTTCGAAATGGAAATTCTACAAAATGTCAGCAAATGGCACAACCGACGTGCCATCCATGTAAATTTAACTATGGAAGTTATTGAAACAATGTCACTGCCACATTATTTCAATTAGTGAACATTGGTGAAAATTGTGAACTGGGCTATTACATTTGGAAACGAGCGCAAACCAAGTAATTTACCCGTCTCAGCACCGTACAAAATCTCTTTTACTTTTTAAACGTTTCTTCAACAGAGAACATATTTATTCACTTTCTTACTATTAAGAATTGATTGATGGTATTAAGGCATTCATTAGTTCATGATCCTGCCACTAAACCATCTATAACGATGTCAACTTAACCCCTGTAAGAACATAACCACCAGAAGTCATATTAACCAAAGGATGCGTACGTTCCGGCAAAACTTGATAATCCCTCATAAAATTACTACACAACTTCACATTTGTCACATCACGACGTCCGACCAACGCAAAATATAAGTCCTGCAAGGGTTCACGTACCGCGTTGTAAATCACAAAACTACGCGACGCTTTCAAAAAACCAATAATCTCCTGAACAATACTAAGAGGATGTCCTCGCGACGCTACGATAATTCCGTCAACTCCATTTCGCAGAATATCAGCAGCTGAGTGACATTGATAGTGCCATTGCGGGCGCTTCGGTCGTTTTCCGGTAGTCTCATCGTTAACATCTTCAAGTTTACGCTTACCAAGTTTCACAGTTTCTTGTTCTTCTTTAGAAGCCGAGTTTTTAGAAGCATCGAATTGTTCCTGTTGCTTCTCAGGTAAGACGTAGTCTTCGTCGATGGTTTTATTCTGATGTAGCCACCTTAATACTGAGTGAATATTCACCGCAATGCATCGGTTGTTCTGCTCCTCAGGCAAATGCAGTGCTTGCAATGCCCCACGTTGATTATCGTTCCCCGGATAGAGATAAACGAGCTGTCCGTCGTTATCACCGCCAATTCGCTGCATAATCGCAGCGGGAAGCAAACCCTTGGTGCCACTATCAAACAGCACAAATCTTCCACCAGATTGTACGTTGGCATAATTCAGCATTTGCGAGAGATCATCGATGCGTATAGACACGTTCGCCTCCTGCTGCTTGAAGAAAATTTTAGCCATCAGCCGAATTGTAGGCCGACGCACTGTAATATAACCGTAATACTTCTTCTGCTTCTTTTTGAGATATTTCTCCTGGCTGTATTCGGTCTTTTTATCAAACGTACGCGAATTCGTGACTAATTTCTCTAGAATCTCGGTGGTACTTTTCTCATCACGTAGCGCTTCAATTTCCTGCTTGGACAAGGCCTGCGAGTTGCCATCGTCGACGATATGGCGATTGTCGCGTCCGGATTCACGTACGTCAATCGCTGAGATGTCCTGCACACGATCGACTCTGGCCAGTTTGTACGAATTGTTACCGGTTGGTTGCATTTGAAAATGTTGCATGTACGGCTCGCCGATGATGGCGTCGAGGTTGATGTGATGCTGGCCGAGTTTCACACTACTACGCTCTTTGACACGATGCAACCGCATGTATTCTTGACGCTGGATGAGCACATAGTCGCCAAGTTGAATTGTATTTTCCATGGCTGTTGAAAAATGTGAGGTTAAGTTCACATAAAGCATATATCTTATATAACAATCAACATGTTTTGTTGATTTACTTATTGGGAGTACGAATAGCGTTTTAAAAACTTACTCTGTAACTCGTAACAACGAAAAGTCTTCAATTTTAAAGTTGTCAACAGTTATACGGTGTTACAGCAGGGCAACGAATTTAACCTCACAAACATGTGTTTATCACCGGCAGTCATCGGAGATGGTCGTTTAGTGTTCGTAGGAGTTACTATAGTTACTGAAACAAATAGCTCGAGATGTAGTTATAATAATTTGATGATAAAAAACGTGTAAAACTCGAAAAATACCCGAGTATTTCAAACGTTCAACCGATTACAATTTAAATAATTAAAACGTGGACGATTGATTAGCATTGAAATTGATAATTTCCAGCTGAACTAAACTTTTCTGTTTCAAAAATGTACAGACAATCAGCAGTGCAATAGATTTGCGTCGTCCCGTTTACATGACTGTCTGTGCCCAGGCCTTTGATCTACGCCAAATTCTCACTTCGATGTCGAGAATCAACTGGGAAGTCAAAGAAGTCATGTCACAACACAATGCATACATAGATTTACTCCTTCGGGTAAGTACCCGAAGATATTTTCATTTTAAATTGAATTTAAAACTGAACCGGTTGTATTAATTTTTGAACTAGGAAATTCAAATCTTTACAATGCGACTAGAACAAGTAAACACCCAAGTGCACATCAGCGAAGCCATCATGAGTGCCCTCTGGGAAAATATCGCTCACATTATCACGCACACGCTTGTGCAAGGCTTTGCGGAGGCCCGCAAATGCACGCCCTGTGGACGCGCACTCATGCGGTTGGACTTTACGCACTTTTTGCAGACGTTCGAGCAGATCACTGGCGTTCGGCCTGTGCCGCACAAAGACTACGTCGACAACTACATCAACGCGTTCTACATTCCAGAGCTGGAGCTCGACGCATGGATGCGCGCCCACGGCGAATACTCGTCGAAGCACCTCTACGGGCTCGTCAGTTGTGCGTGTTCTAACAACAAAAAGTCGAAACAACGACTGTTTGCCGTTATAGAAGAGTTGGAGCGTGCGCAGCGGTAGCACCCGCCTATCGTATAATCGTTTCGACTTATTTATGCTTACAAAGTACACTGTAAACTTACTTATTATTATAACACACACAGTATCTAACTAATTGTATGAAGAAGAGAGGAGGCGAGAAATAGAATGAGAATAAAGTCTAACTCACTGTTTTTAGTTGTTGTTTTTGTTGATTTCTTTGAAGTTGAGTTTTTGTGGATGGCTTCGTATTCAGATGGGAGAATGTGGTTGGTTACTGCAAGGAATTATTGAGAAAATAATGTTATGGTGTTAGAACTCACCATTCGACATTAGTTGAGTTGGAATTATGCCACTATACTTAACACCGTAGGAATCAAAACTAAACAAGTACGCTACTCAGGTTTGCAAAGTCAGGCAGAGATCATGCCTACATTTTCTAATGAGATATACAAAATTTTATTCAGTTAACCGTAGAAAAATCTACGGTGCTCATAATAGTAGAGTCAGGCATAGATCATATCGAATTTTATAAATGAGATTTACAAAATTGACTCATGAAACTTGGGCACCGTAGAAAAATCTACGGTGCTCATAATAGTAGAGTCAGACATAGATCATATCGAATTTTATAAATGAGATTTACAAAATTGACTCATGAAACTTGGGCACCGTAGAAAATTCTACGGTGCTCATAATAGTAGAGTCAGACATAGATCATATCGAATTTTATAAATGAGATTTACAAAATTGACTCATGAAACTTGGGCACCGTAGAAAA